>ML366354.1:0-50278 GCA_005239505.1 Nicotiana paniculata | reverse complement strand
GACAACTCAGCCAGTCACGTGGACACAGGAAAACGCGACAACTGGATGTGATTCTTTGAAGAGATATGGTACAAAGAGGCACGGTTCAATAAACCCACAAACTTATCAGCCACGGAAAACTCAACTTGATCAAAATGGGAGAAAGGCACGGTCAGAATGAATCTAGACAAAGCTACGGGCAGATTCAAGGACCCACAATTGATTCCTCGAATGTTATGTAACCGAACCCCAATTACCGTTATCCTTTGTAACGCCTCATTAGTGTCATAATTAGTCATTAATGAGTAACCACAACAAGAGTCGTACGTTGTAAGAATCTCCTATATAAGGGAGGGGAATACAGCTTGTAAAGGCATCTGATTCTCGAATATAATTAACTTCGATTTTTTAAATCTGCAATACTGTTTGTTATTCTTTTTTCTTCATTACTTTGATTATCAGTAACCTGTATTCACCTTAAAAATACGCTTTAGTCAAAGGGTCTAATTCTTTGGTTAAACACCTGCATTCAAAGAAAAATTGTGAGTTCTGTGAGAGGGGAGGTCGGTTCGTGCCTCCGTCAGCTTGCTTGAATTTCTTTGCTCAGTCTGAAGATCCTGTTCAAATCATTGGAGGTAGCGTTTGCTAAACTGAGTTATTTCACAATCAATCATGCATAGTTTTCAAAGTCATAGTAAGAATAAGTTTTTTTTTAGAAATTGGTTAGATGAACCAATGATTGTGACACGATCAGAGGTATCGCGACTTCTCTTGCCGTAGAATTTTGAGGATCCTCCTCAAAATTATTCCCCAGTTAAGACGGAAAAACATTTCTGACTGCTGTATATGTTGTGATCGGCTGGACTTGCTTTGGAATTTTGAGGGCCCTCCTCAAAATTCTACCCCAGTTTCTGATTGTGGGGAGGGGGGGGAGGGGGAGGGGAGATAAGATTTTTATTGAATTGTGACCGAACCCACAGGGTTGCGTACGTATCCCCTCTTAAACAGGAATCATGTTGAGCATAGTTTAAATACATCATATGCGGAAAACATAAACAGTTACACATAATGTCGCTTAACTGCATCTGAATTGATTTGTTTTGGCCATACTTCTCCGTCCATTTCTGCGAGTATGAGGGCTCCCCCTACCAGTACTCTTTGAACCATGTAAGGACCTTTCCAGTTGGGAGAGAATTTCCCTTTGGCTTCATCCTGATGCGGAAAGATCTTCTTCAACACCAGCTGCCCCGGTGTGAATTGTCTCGGCTTGACTTTTTTGTTGAAGGCTCTGGACATCCTGTTCTGATAAAGTTGTTCGTGACATACCGCATTCATCCTTTTTCCGTCTATGAGGGCTAGCTGCTCATAACGGCTCTTTATCCATTCTGCGTTGTTGAGCTCATCTTCTTGTATGATTCTCAAGGAAGGAATCTCCACTTCGGTGGGAATAACAACTTCAGTACCATAAACCAGCAGATAGGGAGTTGCCCCGGTTGATGTGCGGACTATGGTACGATATCCCAGTAAGGCGAATGGTAGTTTCTTGTGCCATTGTTTGTGATTTTCTACCATTTTCCTCAGTATCTTCTTGATGTTTTTATTGGCAGCTTCCACGGATCCATTCATTTGGGGTCTATATGTTGTGGAATTCTTGTGTTTGATTTTGAAAGTATCACACATGACACTCATCAGATCACTATTGAGATTGGCGGCATTGTCAGTGATGATGGACTCTGGAACTCCGAACCGACAAATAATCCGGTCGCGGACAAAATCTGGCACAACCTTCTTAGTCATTGCTTTGTAAGATGCTGATTCGACCCATTTGGTGATATAATCAATAACCACCAAAATAAACCGATGCCTATTTGAGGCAGTAGGCTCGATTGGACCAATGACATCCATTCCCTAGGCAGCAAATGGCCAAGGTGAGCTTGTTGCATTAAGCTCGTTTGGTGGTACTTTTATCATATCTGCATGTATTTGACATTGGTAGAATTTTTGAACATATACCGGATGCAGTCTGTCTCCATGGTCATCCATAAATAGCCAGCCCTAAGTATCTTCTTGGTCAAGACAAAGCCATTCATATGTGGTCCGCAGGTCCCAACATGAATCTCCTCGAGCAATTTAGAAGCTTCTTTTGTGTCTGTATTGGTAAAAAAAAGTTTCACACGTATGATAATTCTTGATGACTCAGCCGGCTACGTGGACCAAGGAAAACATGACAGCTGGACATGATTCTATAAAGAGGTGCGAAGCAAAGAGACACGACTCAATAAACCTACGGAGTAATCAGCTACGAGAAACTCAACCTGATTGAGACAAGGAAGAGACACGGTCAGAATGAATCCGGACAAAGCTACGGGCAGATTCAGAGCCCCTAAAATTAATGACTCACGCGTTACACAACCTTCATGCAACAATTACGGCCATTCTATGTAACGTCCCATTAATGTATAATTAGTCATTAATGAGCGATCATTGTAAGAGGTAGACGTTGTATTGAGAAATTCCCTATATAAGGGAATAAAATATAACTTGTAAGGGCATTTGAACTACGAATACAATACATTTTACTTTTTTGTGCATCATATTATTGTCTGTTTAATTACTCCTTTTTATTTATTATTATTTCCTGGATTATCAGAAACCCGTGTTCATCCTAAAAATAGCTTTGGTCAAAGGATCTAATTCTTTGGTTAAACAAATCGGTTCCATTGCCGGGACCTCTAATAATCTTTGTTTGCTTTTCAAGCGTTATCCTCTGAACTATGTACAACTCCAACGACAATAACCAGCAGAGAAATGGAAGCCCGGTTCCATCACCTTTAGGAACTTCACGTGGTTCAAGGGAACAATCCCCAGAAATATCCAATAACAACAACGATAATAATGATCAAACGGTAGAACAAGATCGGGTAACGCAAATGATTGCAGAGTATGTGGGCCAAGATTTGCAAGAATTTGCAAGGGGATTACCAGCGGCATCACCTGCATCATTGACACCACCTCCCAATAACACTATCACCGTGGAAAATCCTCAGTCTAGGTTGGTAAACTCAGCAAGAGATGACACTCCTAACGAATCTCTCACAACGAGACCAGGTATGACTAATAACTCTGAGTTACAAAATTTACTACTAACCTTGCATAAACATGTGAAGGAAAAAAATGATTGAATCGAGCAAATTCCTGGAGTACCACCTGTTATCAAAGGCATTGATGTTGATAGATATTCTCAACAACCTTGGAAACCAAGCGCAACACCCTTGCCTATACCCAAGAAGTTTAAAATGACTAACGTTCCTAAGTATGACGGAACAACTGACTCACGCAACCACGTGACTTCTTTTACCACCGGAGTAAAGGGCAACGACTTAACAAAACAAGAGATTGAATCAGTCCTTGTCAAAAAATTCGGAGAAACGCTTAGCAAAGGAGCCCTAACCTGGTATTCTCTTCTCCCTGAAAATTCTATCGATTCTTTTGCTGAACTTGCATATTCTTTCATAAAATCACACTCCAGTGCGAAAGAGTCGAGAAAATAATGGAGGACATATTTAAAATAAAGCAAGGAGATATGGAACTACTCTGTGAATTTGTAGATAGGTTCCAACGAGAAAAAATGCAACTACCAAGGGTGCCCGATAATTGGGCAGCCATGGCATTTGCAAGTAATCTAAATGTAAAAAGCTCAGAAGACACGAGGAGACTCAAAGAAAGCTTGAGAGAATTCCAAGCTACAACGTGGAATGATGTTTATAACAGGTACAGTACTAAACTTAGAATATAAGAAGATACCATTGCTCGTTCGAAGGTAAACATGAATACATGAAGAACAGACAGGAGCCTCCGAAGCCTCCATATCCAAAAAGAACCATCAACGTGATACATGGAGGAGAGGAAGTAAAAGGAATATTTTGTAAATTAGCCTCGAAGGTCACAATTACACACGGAAAGCGGGTTCGAGAAAATTCAGACGTAGATGATATAACCTTTGATAATGCAGATTTCGGCGGACTAATGCTCCCCCACAACGTTGCTCTGGTAATATCCTTACTCATTCAGGACACTAACATTAAAAGAGTGTTGATTGATCCAGGTAGTTTAGTCAACATTATCTTGCTAAGAGTCGTGGAAGAAATGCTCTTGGGAAATCAGGTGATCCCAAAGGCACGAGCCATATCAGGGTTTGACAACTCTACAGTGATAACCAAAGGAGAAATCGAACTTAGCACTTATACTGAGGCAGTAATTAAAAATACCAAATTCCAAGTCGTTGATACTGACATGACTTATAACGTAATCATGGTAAGGCCCTGGATCCACGACATGAAAGCAGTACCATTTACCTTGCATCAGGTAATAAAATTCCCTTCAGAATGGGGAATCAGACAAATTAGAGGAGATCAACAAATCTCTAGAAATATAAATTCTGTGGTGCATTATAACAAAAACGTAGAGACGGAAGAATCGGAAGATATGGAAATCTCCTAGGCAGATGTTACCGGCCAAACATGTACGGAAAAAGCCGTTGACCAAAAATGTACAAAAGAAGTAAGTGTTCAAACAGATATGGAAGAAGATATTCACGAAAAGGTGAATCAAGTCACCACGGAAGATAAACTGGACCACACTGATGTAGATTCCACACCAGACGTCATTCCTGAACCGGAGGAAGAGGAGAACATCAAAACAACTACGGAAGAGCTCAAAGTTGTTCCATTGTTTGAACAAAAACATGAACAGAAAGTGTATGTAGGCACGAGGCTGAGCCCCGGTCGAAGAGATAAGTTAATTGATTATTTAAAGGCTAACGCAGATTGCTTTGCATGGTCCCACTCAGATATGACAGGTGTCCCACCAGAAGTGATGACTCATAAACTAAATGAAGAGCCATCCTTCGTACCTGTTAAACAGAAGAAAAGAAAGCAAGGACCATTCAAGAACCAAGTGATTGACGAAGAGGTATGGAAACTCTTGAAAAAATTGGTTCGACACGAGAGGTAACGTACCCTAACTGGCTAGCTAACACTGTGGTAGTACCTAAAAATAATGGAAAATGGAGAGTATGCGTAGATTATACTGACTTAAATAAAGCATGCCTCAAAGATTCATTCCCATTACCATATATATATCAAATGATTGATGCCACCGCAGGTCATGAATTGTTAAGATTTCTAGATGCGTATTCTGGTTATAATCAGATTAAAATGGATTCCTCAGACGAAGAAAAAACCTCCTTTATTACAAACAGGGGGACTTATTGTTATAAAGTCATGCCTTTTGGCTAAAAAAACGCTGGAGCCACCTATCAAAGGCTAGTGACCCAGATGTTCCAGGAACATCTGGGAAAAACGATGGAAGTTTACATCGATGACATGCTGGTAAAATCAACACGGGCGGAAGACCATTTCCAGCACCTCTCTATTACCTTTGACATTTTACACAAGTATAATATGAAGCTGAATCTAGAAAAATGCGCTTTTGGCGTAGAATCAGGTAGATTCTTGGGTTTCCTTGTATCAAATAGGGGAATAGAGATAAATGCTGATCAAATTAAAGTTATAGAAGAAATACCTGATGTACTTATCAACAAAAAAGAAGTTCAAAGACTAACCGGAATAATTACAGCCTTAGGAAGATTTATTTTCAAATCTTCCGAGAAAAGTTTTAAATTCTTTGTAGTTCTCAAAAAGCAAAATCGGTTCGAATGGACTGAAGAATGTCAATAGGCTCTCAAAGACCTAAAGGCTTATCTATCAAAACTTCCGTTGCTGTCAAAGCCAAAGGAGGGGGAGAGGCTGTACATCTACCTTGCCATCTCGGAAATTGCTGTAAGTGCAGTATTGGTAAGGGAGGATAAAGGTAAACAATCTCCTATGTATTATGTAAGAAAGACATTACTAGATGTTGAAACTAAATATCCACATCTAGAAAAATTAACCTTAGCTCTAATCATGGCATCTAGGAAATTAAGGCCATACTTTCAATGTCATCCAATCACAGTTGTGACCTCATATCCATTAAGAAACATACTGCATAAACAAGAACTATCAGGAAGATAGCCAAGTGGGCCATAGAACTAAGTGAGCATGAAATAATATATCAGCCTAGGACTGCAATCAAGTCTCAGATCTTAACTGATTTTGTTGCTGACTTTAGTAATAGCATTGTCCCTAAAGTGGAAAAAGAGTAACAACTCTTTAACGGTGCTAATCCGGGTCTATGGACCCTATTTACCGATGGTTCTTCCAATATAAAAGGTTCCGGCTTAGGCATAGTCTTAATATCACCCACGGGTGAAAATACACGACATGCTATCAAATGTTATCCTATAACTAACAATGAAGCAGAGTACGAAGATGTCATTGCAGGACTAGAACTCGCATGAGAGCTTTCAATTGAGCAAATTGTAATCAAAAGTGACTCCCAACTGGTAGTAAATCATATGCAGGGGACTTACATTGCCCGAGAGACTCGGATGCAACAATATCTTGAAAAGGCACGAGAGCTCGTGAGACAATTCAAAACATGGAAGGTAATACAAATACCTAGAGAGGAAAATACAGAAGCAGATGCATTAGCTAATCTCGCTGCAGTTACGGAAGTAACAAACAAAGACAATGCAATTGTCGTTCATCTATTCCATTCAGCGATTGACCAAGACAAAAAAGAGGTAACTTTCAAAAATTTAACATGGGATTGGAGAAATGAAATCTTAAATTTTTTGCAGAATGGCACCGTACCTGAAGACAAGAAAACATCTCAAGCACTTCGCCGCAAAGCTGCACGGTAGTGCCTCATTCGCAACTCATTATATCGCAAGATGTTCGGAGGGCCCCTAGAAAAATGCCTTGGACCTAACCAAATGGAGTTCGTGATGAAAGAAGTCCACGACGGAAACTGTGGAAATCACGCATGGGTGAGATCCTTGGTAAAAACCCTAATCAGAGCTGGGTACTATCGGCCTAAGATGGAAGAAGAGGCCGAGAACTTCGTATCCAAATGTGATAGATGCCAAAGGTTTGCCAATAACATGCGTCGACTAGCGGAATTATTGCATCCAATAATATCCTCATGGCCCTTCATGAAATGGGGTATGGACATAGTGGGACCTCTTCCCACAACTAAAGGACAGGTACGGTTTTTTCTCGTGCTAACCGACTATTTTACAAAATGGGTAGAGGCAGAAGCGTTCAAACAGGTGCGAGAAAAGGAATTTAAAAGCTTCTTATGGCAAAACATAATATGCCGCTTTGGGATACCAAAGGAGATCGTGTGTGATAATGGCCCACAATTCATAGGCTCGCAAATCATAGAATTCTTCGAAAGCTGGCAAATCAAACGGATCACTTCAACGCCATACCACCCCGTGGCTAGTGTTCAAGCTGAGTCAATGAATAAAGTCATCATCAACAATCTAAAGAAGCGTCTAGATAAAGCCAAAGGAAACTGGCCTGATGAGTTACCAGCGGTACTATGGGCATACAGAACAACTTCAAAAACTGTCACGGGAGAAACTCCGTTCGCACTTGTCTATGGCTCAGAAGCCTTAATACCTATGGAGATTGGAAAACCAAGCATAAGGTTTAAACCAGCCACGGAAGAAGCAAACGACGACGAATTGAGCACCAACCTGGACCTGCTCGAACCATGGAGAGAAGCAACACTAATACAGATGACAGCTCAAAAACAAATCATATAGCGTTATTACAACCGTAAAGCTCATCTCAGGACTTCAAGATTGGGGACTTCGTCCTGAAAAAAGTCTTTCAATCAACGAAAGAAGCAGGCGCAGGAAAGCTAAGTCCAAACTGGGAAGGATCCTACAAAGTCCGAGGCATAGCTGGGAAGGGCGCCTACGAGCTGGAAGTTATGGACGGTAGAATCCTACCTACAAGTTGGAATGCCATCCACTTGAAGAAGTACTACTTCTAAGGAAAAGAAGTACCCCTAGTCAGGTATCACACGTTCGATTTTATTTTGAACATTTAAAATTTTACTAACCTTTTTAGATGATAGGCATAAGGCTAACCCATAACCAGATGATGATATTAGACCTGCAAAGACGCGAGGAAGTAACTGAATTCTCGGTCTAGGGTTACACTTTCTGATGGACGTTTTAAAGGGTTAAGAAGTCATTATCTAAAAACTATATACCTTCGATTCCCGCATGTTTTTTCCTTTCAGGAAAAGGACCACAAGGAAGGAATAGTCAAGTGCTGGAGATTTCATTCTTCAAAGCTCAAACACTTGGGGGACTATACAGTATGGAAGGCTAATACGAAGCAAAGAAGACTATCAAAAAGTCAAAACTCGAGCCTAAAGATCCATCTACCCAACAAGTCAAGTGATATGAGCAGAATCGAAAGAGCCGAAGACTCAAATACAAAGCTGAAGACTCAAATACAAAGCCTAATCCAAAAAACCTTCGAACATGTTCAGTTTGAAAGGCAAAATATTAGCTACGAGGAAGAAATGCACATCTTTGTACTTATTCAAAAGAAAACTATTGTAACCAAAATCAGTTATGGATAAAAGATCATCATCATTGTACTCATTCAAAAACTGTTGTAACTAAAATTAATTATGAAATCTTTTTACTCACATGTAAAATTGTTATCATATAAAATAGTTACGGATGAAAAAGCATTTTCTCGTGATCATTAAAAACTGTTACGAACAAAAAATAATTGTTCTCTTGTATTAACTCGAAAAAGCTGTTACATACGAAAAACAGTTACGAAATACAAGAGTACATCAAATCTGTTAAAAGAACAGAGTTGCAACATGAGTTTTAGACGATATTCGAACACATGTAAAATGTTGTGGAAGTTCAAACAAAAAACTTTCCTTAGAAACATTCTTAAACATGTGAAAAATTCCTATCACTCTATTGAATTATTACACCATTATGAAGTTGAAACGTCTTCTTCATTAAGTGTCGATCAAAAAGGGCCCTCTTTCATAAATTTTGTCTACTACAAAAGGGCACACATTTTATATGATACCGTGCCTATTACGAAAAGGTACGAGTAATCTAAAGCATTCTATATGCAAAACTCAGAGGTAAAACTAAAACCTCGAAAAATAAAGCATGCAAAAGACTTAAAGAGTAGAACAGAGACTCAGTAACAAAAGTCATATTTTGCATTGATATGATAAAACGGCTAAGTAGAAACTAAGTATTAAATTTATACTTAGCCGTATATATTGTATTTACATTAAGGTGCCCCTAAGTTGTCAGTTGGGAACTTTAAAAGATCCAAACTTACCCCCGATGAAGCTGGGGGTAACCGCGAATCAAATAAAAAAAGAAGGGGGACCAACATCTTAATTGTCTTTAGAAGGGGGATCAACTTCTTCGCCGGCAGAGGAAGCAGGAGCAGCTGGAGATGAGGGGACTTGAGCAGCAGGAGCCTCACCTTCGGGTGAAGAGAGATTCTGACCTTGTTGAGCTTTCTCCATGGCTTCTTTGATTTTAGCCATTTCAGCGTTAAGGTCAAAACCCTCTTGATTCATTTCCGTCAATGTGTCAAGGCGAGAATTCATATACGCCCAACTGACATCGACAACTGCCACCTCCTCAAGATCTTGGTAATCATTCTCCCATATCATAATCTCAGCTCTCAGCCCGTCCCTCTCAGCCTCAATAGCATCTTTGGCGACCCTTAAAGGTGCAACAAACCTCTCCAAGAGTTGAATTTTTTCCAAGGCATTGCGAAGATCCTCTTGGGTCTGGGCCAGAGACTGCACAAGCTCGCCTGAATACTCTTCTTTTTGCTCCAGCAAGGCTTTTAAACTCCTAGCTTCTTCTGAGGCATGGGACAATTGCTCGGCAAATGAAGACTCAAGAATGCTCTTGTATTTGTCCACCTGGTTAAAAGAATCCTTCTCCACTGCCAACTCCGCTGCCATGACTCTCATCTACCGCTCCAAGGTACATTTTTCTTCCTCTAAGGCCTCCATGTCGAGCCTTAAGCATTCATATTGCCCCTTCCAGTTATCAACTTCAGCACGCCACTCTTTTATTTCTTGCTCCGTGTTAGAAACCCTCTTCATGAGATCCATGCCTATAAGATTGATCTACAAAAAGGAAATCAGCTAAATACAACAATTACATGTACGAGCATGAAATGCAAAAGAATATACTTTTCCTTCGAAGATGTATGCACGACCTCATTAGCCCAGGTAAGAGCACTGTGGCTATCCAGTTTGGTCCTCTCTGTTGGGCCTATCAAGGGCTTCAGCCACACCTTAGTCTGACCAGATTTCTTAAAAAGACTCCCACCAGCTGGAACCTCTATTAGAGCTTGCCGCATCTCCCTGATTGAAGACCCTACTTCTCTAACAGAAGGCACAGAAGTAGGCAGAGATGTAGAAGCCACGGGCACAGAAGTATGGGGAGCTGAGAAAGCCACGGGCAAAGTAGTAATGGGAGTAGTTATAGCCAAGGGAGCGAAGGAGGTAATAGCAGCATATGAAGGAACTTCTCTAAAATAAGGAGGAAGAACGACCAAGGGAGCGTCATTAACATCAGGGTCGAAGCCTTCATGAAATAGATAATCCATAGAATCATGCGTAGGAGAGAGAGAGAAGTATCCTCAGAGGAAGAAGGTCTAACATCAGGCACGGAAGACAGTGCCACGGGTGTAGACTCATCGTCTAAAATCACCCTCCTTCTACGTGACCTGTGCACCAAGGTGTCCTTCTCTTCTTCTTTTTCTTATTCTAAGGTCCTAGACCCACCAACCTTCCTCTTCTAAGAAGAAGAACCAACAATAATTTCCTGGGCCTGAGCCAGGGACATTTTGGAAACAGACACAGCAGACACTCCATGGATAGGAAGCCCTATAAAAAATAAAGGGTTAAAATGAGAAAGAGATTTGAGCAAGGAAAGAAACAAAAACAAAAGCTTCACTTACCATGAGTTTTCACTTTCCAACCGTACTTGCCGGAGAAGTAGTTCCAAGACCTTTCTTCCAACGGAGAAATCGACAACAACTTTTCTACCCAACCACGGATACCAAAGACATTCTCAACAATACCCATGATTGTTGAAAGAAGAAAAAAAACAGCTACGGTGTTAATAAAACACTTAAAGAAAAAAGGAAGAATAACGAATGTGAGCTAAAATGTACTCACATGCACGATTCCACTTCTCGGGGAAGGAAATATTTTCTTCACCTACTAAACCAGCAGTGGGCGCAACAACGTACCAAAGGTACTAACCTCTATCCTTATTATCTTCAGGGGTTACCAACACTCTTTTACTCCTGGCAGCCAGAGTAAAAATCCCTTGACGAAATAAGGCAGGAGAATAAAGATGAATGAGATGATTCAAGGTAAAAGGAACCGAGGCTAAAGTAGCTAAATATCTGAGACACACAACAACCCGCCACACAAGAGGACCAACTTGTCCTAAGCAAATTTTGAAGAAACGACAGAATTCGATGATGACTGAATCAATAGTAGGTTTAAACCCTAAAGTAAAAGGGTAGGTATAAACGTAAGAATACCCCATCTTGTAAGACGTTATTCTTTGGTTCTCATTTGGAATGATGATAGGAAAATCAGACTTCCAAGAACATTCCCTGCGAATAAGGGGAACTAAACCTTCAGTAATAAGGGTAGGGTACCTATCAGCACTATTAAGGGATAACGACTGATCAACAAGGACCTGACTATCCCTAGTGAAGTTAAACTCAGCAGGAATGATTTCATCTACTCGTGGTTCGCGTAAGGGTTCATGATGTTATCTACCCCTAGACGAAGATCTGGAAGCCCTAACTCTTGGAGAAACTAAAAACCTAGCAGAAGGAGGGGAAGTAATCTGGGAAGAAGAAGAACCTCTTAAAGGAGTAGAGCCTAAACTCTTCATTCTACCACCGTGTCGGAGCAGAAGAAGGGGTCAAATCATCCATATTTATCACTCCTTTAGGTTGGTTCGGTGAAGACATATTTACGAAGACAAGAAAAAAAAACTCTTTACAAATAAAGAAGACAAGTTAGAAGTGTTTCATGAAAGTAAAGAAAAGAAAAGAGGTATTAATACTGGAAGACAACCGTCAAACATGGGAAAAAACAATGATGAGAAAGTCATAATTGAAGGTGTCACTTCGTGACTGATGCAGTCGCAAAAAGTCCTAAAAGGCGCCGAGTAACTGCAGAACCAATCCAGAGGGAACACGTGGCTTGAGCATTATATGGAAGTGACAAGCGACACCTATGTTCGGAGAAGGATACAATGTTTCGAGGTGAAACGGTGGCAAAATATTCCCGCCATAAATGCGTATCCACTTACCAAATATTAATAGATAAATAAATGGTTAGTGGGGGGACTATCTTTATTGGTAATTTTTTTTTTTCAAACGTATGATAATTCTTGATGACTCAGCCGGCTACGTGGACCAAGGAAAACATGACAGCTGGACATGATTCTATAAAGAGGTGCGAAGCAAAGAGACATGACTCAATAAACCTACGGAGTGATCAGCTACGAGAAACTCAACCTGATTGAGACAAGGAAGAGGCACGGTCAGAATGAATCCAGACAAAGCTACGAGTAGATTCAGAGACCCTCAATTAATGACTCACGCATTACAAACCTTCATGCAACAATTACGGTCATTCTATGTAACGTCCCATTAATGTATAATTAGTCATTAATGAGCGATCATTGTAAGAGGTAGACGTTGTGAAATTCCCTATATAAGGGAATAAAATATAACTTGTAAGGGCATCTGAACTACGAATACAATACATTTTATTTTTCTGTGCATCATATTATTGTATGCTTACTTACTCCTTTTTATTTATTATTATTTCCTGGATTATCAGAAACCCGTGTTCATCCTAAAAATAGATTTGGTCAAAGGATCTAATTCTTTGGTTAAACAGCATCGACAAACCTTAACAATTCCAAATCAGGAGTTCTTCTATATAGGGTTTCCCCAATGTAGAAGAAATTGTTGGACAATCTTCGAAGCGTGCGTTTCTGAGTATGGTTTGCATGCTCAGGGTATTCTCCTTTTGTCAGATACCTTTTGATGTCGTTGAACCAAGGCTTCCCGTCTGTTTCTTCTTCCATATGAGCACAATATGCCGGATGACTATGGATCCTTACTGGGATAGGGTCAATGAAGGTCTTGTCTGGATGCTGTATCATTGATGACAAAGTGGCCAATGCATCGTCAAACTCATTCTGAATTCTGGGAACATGTCAAAACTCTATATTTGTGAACCTTTTCCTTAACTCCTGCACATGGTGCAGATATGGTAATATCTTGGAATTCTTGGTTGCCCATTCTCCTTGTACCTGGTGCACAAGCAAATCTGAATCACCAATCACCATCAGCTCCTGAATGTTCATGTCAACAGCCATGTTGAGTCCTAATATGTAAGCCTTGTATTCTGCCATGTTGTTGGTGTAGGGGAATCTGAGTTTCGCAGATACTGGATAGTGTTGACCAGTTTCTGATACCAAAACGGCTCCAACGCCGACCCCTTTGAAATTGGTTGCTCCGTCAAAGAACATTCTCCAACCGTCATAGGACTCAACAATGTCTTTCCCACGAATAGTACCTCTTCATCGGGAAAATATATTTTTAGGGGTTCGTATTGTCCTTCCACAGGATTTTCAGCAAGATGATCTACCAGTGCCTGTCCCTTGACTTCTTTCTGAGTTATATAGATAATGTAATTCGCTCAACAGAATTTGCCATTTAGCCATCTTTCCAGTGGACATAGGTTTTTGAAAGATATACTTCAAAGGATCCATTCTCGATATGAGGTATGTTGTATAGGCACAGAAGTAATGCCTCAGCTTCTGAGCTATCCAGGTTAACGCGCAGCAGGTACATTCCAATAAAGAGTACCGTGCCTTATGGGGGTAAACTTCTTATTCAGGTAGTAGATGGCCTGTTCTTTTCTCCCTGTCTCATCGTGCTGCCCTAGAACGCAGCCGAAAGCTCCATCTAGTATTGCAAGGTTGAGTAGCAATGGTCTACCTGTCTCTGGCGGTGGTGGTGTTGATAAGTACTCCTTGATCTTGTCAAAATCCATTTGACAATCTTTGGTCCAACTAGTTTCATCATCCTTCTTCAACATCTTGAAAATTAGCTCACATATAACTGTGGATTGGGCTATGAATCGGCTGATGTAGTCTAGCCTTCCTAGGAAACTCATTACATCCTTCTTATTCTTTGGTGGTGGTAGCTCTTATATGGCTTTGACTTTTGACGGATCCTATTTTATCCCTCGGTAGCTGACGTTGAATCCCAATAACTTTCCAGAAGGAACCCCGAATGCACATTTTGCGGGGTTTAACTTCAGGTTGTACTTCCGCAGTCTGTCAAAGAATTTCCTCAAGTCTTCTATATGATCTGTGGCCTTCTTGTATTTAATGATGACATCGTCCACATACACCTCAATCTCTTTATCTATCATGTCATGAAAGATAGTAGTCATGGCATTATTTAGGTGGCACCAGCGTTCTTTAGGCCGAACGACATTATCTTGTAACAATATACCCCCAGGGTGTAATGAAAGCGGTTTTCTAAGCGTCCTCCTCGTCCATCCAAATCTGATGGTAACCGGCGAAACAATCTACAAAGGACTGGAGTTCATGTCTGGCATAACTGTCGATTAAGATGTGTATGTTTGGAAGTGGGAAATCATCCTTTGGGCTAGCTTTGTTGAGATCCCGATAATCTACACAGATTCTAACCTTCCCATACTTCTTCAGTACTGACACGATGTTGTCTAACCAGGTTGGGTATTCCACTACCCTGAGGAACTTGGCCTTAATTTTCTTAATAACTTCCTCTTTGATTTTCAAACTCATATCAGGCTTGAATTTCCTGAGTTTCTGCTTCACTGGTGGACACATTGGGTTTGTGGGCAACTTGTGAGCCACAATAGATGTACTTAATCCAGTCATGTCGTTATACGACCATGCGAAGACATCCTCATACTCTTTCAAGAATCGAGTATACTCCTCTTTCTCTGACAGCAACAAATGAATGTTGATGCGGGTCTTCTTGATAGTTTCGGAATCTCCTAAGTTGATTATTTCAGTCTCGTCCAGGTTGGACTTAAGCTTGTTCTCATAGTCCTCCACTTCTATGAAAATTTCCTCAGGTATGCCATCCTCTTCTTCTGAATCATTATCCTTTTATTGCATTGCCTTATTATATGTCACAGTTGCTAGCTCATCGAGATAGGAAATAGTAATGCTGTATAGATAAATATATGAGAGAGAAAGATAATGGTAATCGTTAATTCATTGAACGTGTCAAGCAATTGTGGTTTTCAATAATTAAAACAACATTTTAGAATACTGAAAACATTATTTTAAACCAAATGCAGGAAGGGAAATCATCATTCAGAAAAATAAAATAATGTTGTTCAGCCTTGCTACCCCGAGACTCGTCGGGCCCTGGATGGTCTCACAATCCAATTCTTGAGGAATGGTCATCGTTCCAATGCTCTGATGGTAGGGCCTTCCTCCTCCTTCTTCTAAATAATTACACAGCAATCCATGTCATCATCTTCCAGGAACAGGTTCCTCAACGCGGCCAATGCTTCTTCCTCCTCTGATCCCCATATGATATCGGCTTGTTGGAAGGTCTGATTCAGGTGAGGTATAGGCTGATCAAGCGGATAGTAAGGACCACGCCATGGTGGTGACCAGACTTGAAACTCTTGCCAGGTGTATTGATATCCTAGTCCAAAAGTGGTACCATTGTACTTTAACTATATTGGTTTTGAGATACCCTGAAGATTTTTTCCAAGACCCTTGTCGGGTTCATATCCTCTCCATGCTAGTATACTTTCTATCTTGCTACTCTACCACTTATCTTTCTCGACCGCGTTGACCCTCTCAATATGATGATAAGTCTCTCCACCTAGCTTTCTTCTATTTTCAATCACCGGGACAGTCTGACGGGTCCAAATAGGGTTGCTCCCGTCTCCATGGATAATCACTTCTTGGTGGTTCCACTCGAACTTCACTTCCTGATGCAAAGTTAACGCTACAGCCCCAACGGCATGTATCCAGGTTCGTCCCAACAACAGATTGTATGATGCAGATATATCCAGCACATGGAGCTCGACATCAAACCATATAGGCCCCATCTGTAGACAAAGATCGATCTCTCCAATGGTATCTCTCTAAGACCCGTCAAATGCCTTCACATTCATAGTCTCTTCTCGTATTTCATACATGCCTTTGCCAAACCTCTTCAGTGTTGTCAATGGGCAGATATTGAAACTGGATCCCCCATCTATCAAAATTCTGGAAATGAAATTGTCCTCATATTGAACGGTAATGTGCAGTGCCCTGTTATGATTCAAACCCTCGGGTGGCAGCTCGTCCTCGTGGAAGGTGATTTTATGACTTTCTAGCACCTGTCCCACCATATTGGCCATTTCCTCGCCAATGATGTTATTAGGTACATATGCCTCACTTAACACCTTTAAGAGAGCATTCTTGTGCACTTCTGAATTCTGTAGCTGACATGATAGATATCTCAGCAGGAGTCTTGTTCAAATGATAAGTGACTGAATACTCCCTTGCTTGCACTTTCCTCCAAAAGTCATCCGGGCATGTTTCAATAACGGGCGGTCTATTAGAAGCCTGCTTACTGGATTCTCCCAAATGCTCTGGTGTATAGACTCTTCTTGTTCTGGTCATTCCTTGCGCAGCACCGGATTCTTCTATTTTGATCTTTCCTCTTATTCTAGCTTCGGCCACATAATCCCAAGGTACGACCTTGGTGTCGAAAGGCGGTGTGGTTGACACTGTCGCTGTGAAAGGTGTGGCTACTTCCACTTCGAATGGAACATACGCAGCTGCGGGGGGTGCTATGTCAACTTCAAATGGTACTGGTGCAGTTACCTCAACCTCCACTGGCGGCTGTTTTGTACTATAATAGGATTGAGCGTGACTGCGGGTTTCTTAGGATTGTCACCCTCTTTGATAAGTCCAATTGATCCTTCGGGATCCCATTCCTCATTGGTCTCTATCACATTGATACCTTCACCCCTATGATCTGGGAGGGGGTTATTACGGACGTTAGGTGTAGCTTCTTTGGCCTGGATGACCTTATTATCAATCAAGGTCTGGATCTTATCCTTCAGTGTTTGGAACTCGTCAATGGTGTGCCATTTCATTCCAGAATGATATGAATAGGTCTTATTTGGGTTGACCCATTGGGATGAATTATCCACGGTTGCAGTAGGGATAGGAGTGACGTAGCCAGTAACCTTCAGCCTTTCATACAACTGGTCAATGGGTTCAGCAATGGCAGTGTATTGTTTAGGTGGTCTACGGTCAAAGTTGGGCCGAGGTCTTGGGTAGTTTTGACGAGTTGGAGGTGACTGAAAGTGAGAGGGTGAATTATATATATGATAAGCAGTGACTGGGTGGGAATATCTGAGAGGTGATGGTTGATATGTGGGTGGAGGTCCTTGGTATGTAAGTGGGGAGGTTTGATATACAAGTGGAGTTTTGGGTCCTTGGGCGACCATTATTGTTCTTGCATCTTTCTTCTTCGATATAACCCCTGACTGCAGTGCTTTGTTTGTGGCCTGCAATGCCTCAAAGTTTGTCACCATACCGTTTTTAATGCCCTCTTCAATCCTTTCTCCGAGTTTGATGATATCGGAGAACTTGTTGTTTTCAATAACCATCAAAATTTCATAGTACTGTGGATCCTGTGCTCTGATGAAGAATTTGTTCATCTGTTCCTCGTCCAATGTCGGCCTGACTTTGGCTTCTTCTGACCTCCAACGAGTGGCATACTCGCGGAAGGTCTCAGTATCTTCTTCTTTAAGTTCTGAATGTAGAAGACATCCGGCGCATTCTCTGTGTTAAACCTGAATCTGTCCATAAAGTCAGACGCCATGCTCACCTAGTTGGCCCACTTCTTAGGATCCTAAATGATTTATCAAGATAAAGCATCTCCTGTAACACTCCTCATGAAAAGCTTCATTCGGATACTTTCATCCTTTCCGACCCCTACCAGCTTGTCACAATATGTACTCAAATGAACCCTGGGATCACTTGTTCCATCAAACATTTCGAACTTGGGAGGTTTGTAACTCTCCGATAGTTCTATATCTGGCTGTATGCATAGGCCTTCACAGTTAAGACCTTCTATCCTTTTGCCTCCTTCGACGCCTTGAACCCGACTTGTCAGCTTCTTGAGCTCTTCAGCCAATTTCTTAATGAGCAGGTCCTTCTCAGCAGATTCCGGTGCATAGGATATGGGTTGAGTGGAGAGAGGTAGGGTCTCCACATATATAGGATTATTTTGGTGACCGGGAGTTTTTGTATAATAGTGATCGTTGGTGGAATTCTGGGGTTCAGGAATGACTGGTGGAGTATTTTGTGGAGTATGGTAGGTGTTTTGTGGGTATTGATTAGGGAGATGCTGATTTCGAGGAGGTGTTGTATATTGGTGAGGTGCAGGAGATTCGGTGGGTGTTTATTGGACGTATTCTGAGGTGGTGCAGGGTTCTGAGTGTTTGAATGGTTGACATCTGGGATATTGAGTGTGAGGGATAGATTTGCTAAGTTCCGGACCTGCTCGAGCTCACCCTGGAGTTCTAGTATTTTTTTCTCAAGTCGTGATACCACATCATTCGGAGCATGAGTACATCGGCCATCAGAAGCTTCTGCATGTTCAACATAATGCATTGTTTTCTTTTCTGGTGTCGTTCAAATCATCCATCTTTGCTTTTCCTTTTCCTTTTGGTGGACTTGGAGGAGGAGAATGTGGAGGGCTCCTGGATCTAGTATGATAAGCTGATGAAGCCAGTATGCATGAACCAATCTTTGGGGAATCGGAATAATCAAAAGAAAGAAATAAAAATAAAAGGTAGCCAAATCAGTAAGAGTTCTGAAAAGAATATTTGCAATATTTAAACACATATTGCGGAATGTAGATTCGCGTCCTATTTTGGGAGCCTCGTTTTGACCGAGGTAGTCCTAGAAACAAGTTGTTTTGGAGAACTTAGATGCCAATAAATGCCTCATTTCATTAACATAAAAAAACAAACAAATCCCAAAATGACACTACGATAATAAAAGATAAGTCACTACTGGCACTTGGCCTTATTACATTTGGGGAAGCAAATAAATTTAATCTACTTGGTCCCAGAAGGACCTTCTTCACATGTTTTTTGTCACCTGAGGAAAGATCTCCCCACCAATCTAGTAGTAGTGGTGGTATACTACGGACCATGCCGAACCTGGGGACCTCGTGCCTCATTTTCTACAAAACAAATAAGGTTAGACCCTTTCCCCCTCCAGATTCGAATATTTATATATCCATGATTAGCATATTGGCATTTAGTTCACCAAAATTAATGCACAAAACCTGGTTGCGTCCGTTGAGATTATGGAAATCCCGATGTACTTTTGGATAAGGTTTGTCTTAAAGGGTTATTATGTGGAAAACATATTAACCCGGGTAGGTTCGACATTGATGCATGCACAATTATAATAAGAGTAAGGTTGCTATGGGGGTCTAGACTACCCTCAAGCGGACAACATGAGGGGGAAAGGTACCGAACCATCGATTGCACCGCTGATCGACTAGTTTTACCACAAATAAGCCTTTCCGAATTTAAAGGGTGATATATAGGAAGAGCTCAACCACTCATCAAGCGTTGCTATATGATTGATTACGCACGAGTGGAATATGATGTTGAGCATGATTTATGAAGCAGTAAATAGCATGTTGTCACGTATTTGCATGTTAGGAAAATAATAAATGTGGTATTTAATAATTGAAAGACGTTTAAGAAAGGAAAACAAAGAAATAAGTCAGTTTCTGAAGTAAAGGAAATCATAAATGCTCAAAACGGGCAATTAAATTCACATAAGGGGAAAGGGAAAGAGTGCGCATGTATTAACAAAAAAGAAGCATGCTTAAGACTTACTTACAAAAAACAAGTTTGTTATGGTAAAAGCCTAAAGTCCCCAGCAGAGTCGCCATGTTGTCTCCCCCCCCCCCTTTTTTTTTCCTTCGCAGAGTCGAGGTTTCGACACTTCTGGGACAACTCCTGTTCCTTTTAGGTAAGAGATTGAAATTACCTTGAGGGGAAGGTGTTAGGCACCCCTCGAGGTCCACAATGGTGAGTCCCGACCTAACTCATTTATTGAATTGGTCATTAAGCAAACAAAAAAATTTAAAACATAGAGATTATTAAGAACAATAATAAGGAGTTCCTAGGTTTATTAGCCTATAGGATCACATCTGTGCAATACCCGGTAAACCTTCCTCAACTAGAGGGGTTACATGTGGCATTAGCGCACATGTCATCAAATTCTTTACTGCCCAATTACCCTTCCCTTTGCGGTTATAAGCGGTTTTAATTAGACGAACTCTATGCATGCATTACCCGTCCCTTCCTTATGGCCTTGGAGGTTTTTAGGACCTCTAATTGATGGCAGTTCGAGACTTTCCTGAGGTGCTTAAAGGAGAAAATCTAAGCGACAACAAAGAACATATAGGACTGTCAAGTAAAGAACAACTAAGGGGGCTCATGTTTACCTCCACAAATATACAGATAATTAGCACGTCTCAAACATCAAGATTTTTCAGATGTTTTGGAAAAAGTCCTAGAATAGGATATGACAAGCAGAGAATGTGCAGTATTGCGTTAAGGCGAAGTGATAGAAACCTAATCAGTTTTCCTACTGATTTTAGGACTTGCTGAATCTGGGCAGTTCACAAATAATTAAACAAAGAACAATTTTACCATTTGCAAGATTTCAATTACCCTACAAGCTTGCCTAGGCGTGGATTTGAGATGTCCTATAAACATGATATCTAAATGTTAAACATAATTTTAATACTAATAAGAGATTTTAAACAGGCAGTTTGAGTTCATGATGTCCTACATGCATGCTGTCTAGGTGCTGAACATTACAGAAATGATTTTATACATTTATCTCTATGAGCATGATATCTAGGTGTTGGGACTGCTTTTTTATACTATCTACATATAAGCTTAGTATTTAGGCAAGTGCAATAGAGGTCCTAAAACATGTTTCCTAATGCACAAAGGAAAACTTTATGAACATGATTATTAGGCAGAATTAATAATAACCTAGTGACAGGATTTCTAAGCAGGAATGATGTATGCAACATTTTTTTAGAAAAGCAGAAATTTAAGAACAAACGACAGGATGCCTATGAACATGTTCTCTAATTCACAAATGATCCTAAGAGCATGATTTCTAATGCAAGCAAATAGTCATAGTAATCCTAAAANCCCCCCCCCCCCCCCCCCCACAAACATTATATGAAAATCCCTCCCCTTTTTACTAATATCCCTAATATCTGTTTACAAGGATAATTATTATAGACCATTACATAATAAATAGAAGATATGATATAGGGAGCCTGAATAGACCGAAAGTGAACCTCTAGAAACCAGGCCTTCAAACGGTTCAAGGTGCCATGATGTCCAATAGGGGTATCCTGGTGTGTCAAAGTTCCCAAGGGCCTCAGGGACCCCGGGCAATGCTCACACGAAGGATCCTTTAAAGAAAACACTTTTGTGCAACGTGGAAGATCCAACCCCAATGTGTCAGAGTTTGGAGGAATCTCATGGATTCCTAGGCAGTACACACACTAGAGGGGCAGAACTTAAGTAATCTAAGAGTAGAAGTGAGAGTGCTTGACATAGTGGAAACAATTTTGGGAAAACAGTCCAGAAGTAAAACAGTTCAGAAGTGAGAATAGTTTAGAAGTAAATACTTTAGAAGTGAAAACACTTTAGGAGTAAAAAAACAGTTTGGAAACATTCTAAGAAAACAAAGGTTCAGCAAACAAAAACAAATAGAAACACAGTCACAAGGTTTCAAACAAAGCTTCATATTGTCCAGACTTAACTCAGTTTATTAGTTGACCTTAGGTGAGCATATAGCATGCTGAGAAAAAACAATTACACAAAAATGAAGCAAGAGTTGGGAACATAAGAATCCTGAATCAGGAGCACATAGAAACAGGGTATTAGGGAAGCATGTTAGTCAGGAGCATAGAGCAGGCATGAGGTAGATAACAATTCACTAGGACATACTGATTTAAGGTCTAGACAGGAATCACTCAAGTTTAACAGTCATACATAACTATAGAGGTAAACATACTGACTCAAAGCAATGGATATGGAATGTTGAAATTTAAACACATAAGTAAGTTTGTTGGCTTAGAGCAATAAACATGAAGGATTAAAACTTAAACAGAAGGTAAACATGCTGATTAGGTTGACAAACAAGAAAGAATGAAACTTAAACATGCTGATCAAAGCAATAAACATGAAAGAATACAGAATTAAGTACATAAGTAATTAGACTAGAGACATGGACTTAACAGAAATAGAGCAACAGAGAACATACAGGTTCAGACTTCATAATAACATTAGGAATAGGCCAGTTGAAGGAAAGCAAATATGAGATGAAAGGTATGCAGGATTCAATAGTCTAGCATTGGCTTTCAGCCGGCTAGACAAGCAATGAGCACAAGTAGCAGAGAGATAGGAGAAAAGTATGTGCGTTAATGTGTATTTTCTGTGAACCGTTTTTGAGAGATAAAACAAGAGTGTATATATAACACTTAGGGAGTAGGACAAATAAGGTAACCAGAATCAGAAGTCAATCAATTAAGGACAATGAAATAACCACAAAATCAATTCCTATGAGGGAGTCCGGAATGGACCCCTTAATTAGGGGGTAATCGCTTAACGGTCACAACAAAGTGAGGGAGGGGGGGTGTTTAATTAAGGCAAGGAATCCAAATTATACCAAATAAGGAGTTAGTAAAAATCCCAAAATCATACGGACGACTAATTAAGGTAAGTGTGACCAATTAAAGTCATAAATAACGAAACAAATAAAATCTATTCACACAAATTTTAACAGAGAAAAATAATAGGAAATAATCAGTAAAAATTTCCAAAGAGTACTGATTTTGGGGCAAGAATTACTCAGATTCTTTACATAGAAATCAACAAAGTAAAAAAAAAGCTCTCAGAAATACAGAATTCAGCAAGAAAAGCAGGTTCGAACCGTTAACAAGGATTAATTAGGGAAAAATTCCCAAGCATACTGAATTTTAACAGGGAAAACATTTAAGTCCAAAAGTAGAGTAAACAAATACGACTGTTATCACATAAATAACAAAACATTGAAACAAAGCTGAAGAAATAAGTATATCACACAGAATCGACTAGGGTTCGAACATTCACGCGAAAAGTAGTCAAGATGATGAAGGAACAGTTAATTAAACACAGAGAAGTTTAGAAAAATCTCCGAAGAACAGTTTGAGATGAACCCTAGTTTAGAAAGAGTGATTAAAAATCGAAATAGCTAATTAAAACAAGAGATTTTTAAAGGAAAACACTTAATAGTACTCGAATCAACCGGGATCTAAAAAGATCTAAGAAGAATCGGCAGTAATGAACTAGGGCTTTCAAAAAAAATAGTAGAGATGAAGAGAATTGGTCAAAAGACCCATGGATTCGTAATAAAACAAGTATAAATCCCTTACTTACAAACGAAAATGGCATGAGACAGGCCGGTGAACAAGTTTCGAACCAGAACCAGTTGGATTTCCTTGAGATCCTCTCAAGGACTCATGAAATCGAAGGGCCATGGCGTATTAGGAGACCAGGGCTGGTCGGAGAAGACATAGAAGCACCATAGGAAGGAGGTTTATGCCGGTGACAGCGATTAGGGTTAGGTTGAGAGAGAGTTGAGAGGTTAGGGGGGACGATGACAGGGGGGAAGAGAATGAGAAGGGTTAGGGGTTAGGTTAGGAGTTAATTAAGGTAAGGGTGGATGTGTTGGGTCGGGTAGGTGTGGAATTGGGCCTGGGGGGGATTGGGCTGGTATTTAAGGGGTTTGGGCTGGTATATAGTGGGTTAGGTCCGAAAAATTAAAGTAATTAAAATGGCTATTTGTTAAATAGCCAATCAATTAATAAATAATTTGTAAAA
The DNA here is from genome assembly GCA_005239505.1 of Nicotiana paniculata. Classification (NCBI taxonomy): domain Eukaryota; kingdom Viridiplantae; phylum Streptophyta; class Magnoliopsida; order Solanales; family Solanaceae; genus Nicotiana; species Nicotiana paniculata. Next base: position 26,281 of record ML366354.1, on the reverse strand, counting down.
ATAATTAACAAATTGTAAAAAATGATTTTCATGCATAAAGATGTTTTTAAAATAACTATTCAATATTTTAAAAATTCAACAAGCCATTTTCTAGTAAAGTAATGTAATAATGCATGTATGAGCTATAATTGCAAAGTTATTGCAATTGTAACTCAAAAATGTAAATGTGACCATTTGTGAAATAATTAGGACTAGTATAAATATAAATAGTAGAATTAAGTCATAAATTTGTTATAAAATCATTAGTGATGCAGTTAGTAACTATTTATATAAATAAAAATACTGGGATAAGTTAATTAAAAACCTTTAAAAATGCAGAAATTATGGAAAAAATGTTAATTGATGCTAATGCATCGCTTTGAAGGTATATATGTAATTTTAAAAATATTATAGGGAAACTATGGGTATCAACATTAATTCTAAATCTGATATGTATAACATGGATAGAAAAATATAGTTGAGTATAAATGTTGGCAATAGTTATGGCCGAATTTAATAGTATGAAAAAAACCATGCATTAAATAATATTAAATGGCGATAAAATATAAATAAAGGAGAAGATTCACCCAATTTTGAGTGAGGTAGATCTTTTTTCATTTGATAACGATGAATGATAGACAAATACAAGAATCTTAGGACCCTTTTCAGATCTCATAGGGAGTGTGGGATAACAGATCCTCTAATCTCTTTAGAGAGATGTGTTTTTAATTTACATCTAGAGATGGATCCCCCCGCAATCTTGGATCCCTTTATCCGTATATATACACTCAGTATTATTTGTTTCCCGATGGTCTTTGCGCTATGTATCTTAGTTGGTTGCGAGCGTTTCAGGTTGGCCTCCCTGAACATCATAGCAAGCGGTACATCGTGAAATCTGTCTGATAACCTAACCTCGGTCGTGGCCATGATGCTCGTCATTACAACGTCTTGGGTGTATAGTCATGACTTAATTACCCTCTTGTTTCACCCTTCGAGATCATTTTTATATGGTCAGATTTTGACCCATACAGTTTCATGATATCACGACTCATATTTTTATGATATGAGGTAGAATTATTATAAGAAAAGATAGAGGAAAGGATAAAATAAGATTATTTATTAATAATGAAGGGAGAGATGAGAGAATAAAATAAGGTAACGACGTGATCACACCAAATCGGTCGTTATATAAAGTGGTACTTTCTATCTTTACGTAACGACGAATTTAACGATATAATTGTTTAACCAAAGAATTGGATTCTTAGTCAAAGCTATTTTAAAAAGTACTCGAGCTTCTGATAACCAAAGAGATTAGCTAATAATAGGATTTAGACTTGTAAATAAGAAAGCAATAAGATATCATAAAAGTAGGTATATTTCAGTAGTAGTTCGAACGTGTGTATACAAGTGAGGTTTTGCTCCCATTTATAGGGAATTTCTTAATATAGCGTCTACTCTTCTTGATGATTGAGCATTAATGACTAATAATATCATTAACGTAACGTTACAATTGGTAATCGTAACTGTTGCATGAAGATTATGTAACGTTTAGCTCATTGATTGAAGACCTTTGAATCTTACCTTTATTCTGCCTTGGTTCATTCCGACCGTGTCTCTTCAAATCCTCAATTAGACTAGAACTCCCGCATCTAATTGTCTCGTGTGCATGCTATTTCGTTCCTCTTTGCCTCGTAAGTTTTTCTAAACTTCTAACCAACTGTCATGTTTCCATTGACCCACGTAGATTGCCTTGCCATCAAAATTAGTACATGTGTGAAGTTTATTTTTTACCAATACATATAGTCCCCCCACTTACCATTTATTTATCAATTAAATATTTGGTAAGTGGATACTCATTTATGGCGGAAATTTTTTGCCGCTGTTTCACTCGTACCATTGCATCTGTCTATGAATATATGTGTCGCTTGTCACTTCCATTTAATGCTAGTGCCATGTGGAATTCTCGGATTGATTCTGCAATTCTTCAGCGTCTTTTAGGGCTTTTTGCGGCTGCATCAGTCACGAAGTGACAGTTCTAATTATGACTTCCACATCAGTGTCTTTTTCCATTTTTTTTACGGTTGCCTCTGAATATAAATACCCCTTTTCCTACCTTTGCTTTCACGAAAGACTTCTAACTTTCCTTCGTTACTTGTAAATTCCTCTTTCACGTAAATATGTCTTCCTCAAATCAAGAACCCAACAAGGTTATCAATGTAGACAAATTATCTCCTTCTTCTGCTCCAATCTGGAGTAGGAGGGGTGGTAGACTAAGAAGCTTGAGTTTTACTCTTTCTAGGGATTCTTCTTCCCCTCGCAACATTACTCCCCCACCATCATCTAGGGCTAATGTTTCTTCGTCTTCTTCTAGGGCTAGAGCTTCTAGATCTTCTTCTAAGAGTAGAGAACCTAACGAACCACTTCGTGAGCCAAAAGTTGATGAAATTGTTCATGTTGAGTTTTATTTTGTAAAAGGATAGTGAGGCCATAAGAAAACATCTTTCTTTTATGACATCTCATGATCGTGCTGATCTTTACCCTACTCAAATCACTAAGGGTTTAGTTTCACTCGTGCGTAGAGATTGTTATTGGAAATCTGACTTTCCAGTCTTAGTTCCCAATGAGAATCAGAGAATAACCTCTTACAGAACTGGGTATTCTTTTGTGTATATTAACCCCTTTACTTTACGATTCAAGCCTCCCATCGACCCTGTCATCATCGGGTTTTGTCGATTTTTTAATGTGTGCTTGGGACAGATCGATCCTCTTATCTGGAGGGCAGTAGCGTACCTTAGATATTTGGCCACCTTAGCTTCAGCTCCTTTTAGTTTTCATCATCTCATTCATCTCTATTCTCCTATGTTGTTCCGTCAAGGAGTTTTTACTCTTGCGGCTAGGATTAAAAGAGTTTTGGTTATACCTGATGATGATAAAGATAGAGGGTGGTATGTCCGGTATGTTGTTGTCCCTACTAAAGGTTTGGTATGTGAAGAGAATATCCCCTTCCCTGAGAAGTGGAACTTTGCACGTGAGTACAGTTTTGCTCACTTTCTTCTTTATATATTTTTTTTATAAATCTTCAGTACCGTGACTGTTTTTTTTCTTCTTGCAGCAACTATGGGAACCGTTGAGGAGGTCTCCGGTTTTCGTGGTTGGGTAGAAAAATTGTTGTTGATTGCTCCAATGGAAGAACGTTCTTGGAAGTACCTCTCGGCGAGGTTTGTTTGGAAAGTGAAAACCCATGGTAGTTTTTTTTTATTTCCTTTCTTTCTCCTTTCAAGCTTCTCTAACCCCTTCTATTTGTCTTTTTTTTTAGTAATCCACTAGGCCATGCCTAGGGCTAGTTTTATTAATAATTAACAAAATAACAAAGTAGCATGTTGTACCTACATGGTGTAAGACTGTAATTGTCACGACCCGATTTCGTGGTCGTGATGGAACCTGTCGTGGAACAAGGCAAGTCGTCCCTTTGTTTCTAAGCTAAATTCAATTTCCAGTAAAATTATAATTTTTAAACGAATTTATTGATAATAGTAAGAGTCTGAAGTTTTAAAAACAATAGTTTGAAACAAAAATTTAAATTTCCAACCCCGGATCCGGTGTCACTCAGTCATGAGCTGCTATATACAAAAATAAAGAATGAAGAAATAGACAACATAGTCTCAAAATAAGTGCAACGGGTGGAATAAACCTCGACAACTCCAATGAAACTCTGACAGCTGCTCAATATCCACTACCGGGTCCCGGTGTACCTGGATCTGCACACAAGGTGCAGGGGGTAACGTGAGTACACCAAATCAGAAGTAACAAACCCAAACTATGGGCTGAGAGGTAGTGACGGACTCAGAATTTACAATAAACAATATACAGAATTTAGACATGCTAACAGTTTATTAGGATGAGTAAATATGCCAAGTACGCCAGTATACTCTACATGCCATCCTAAAAATATATGTATAAAACCAGTATGGATATGCACATAGCGCTCACAACCCTCACACAACAGTCCACTTAGTACCGTATATGGCTCATAAGCCCAGGGAAAAGTCCATCCCGGAATGTACATAATCATTGGTGACCGTAGTCGCTCCGTACTGAGGAAAAAGGGCAATCCAGCCCCACGGAGAAAGTCCATCTCCGGATTACAATACTCGGACAAGATCCATGTCCAGGGACAATCCATCCCTCATATAACGTCCACTTCGGACACAATCCATGCCCAGGAAAAATCCATCATCAACATCAATGCGCTCACTGGGGGTGAAAAGACTCCGGAGGGGCACCATATCAAGCCAAAGAAGGAATGATTTAAATATTGCTGCAGTGTGCAGTCCGTTCTCATAACTATCTCAATAACACGCTCTCAGCCTCACTCAGCCATTACTCTTTAGTCTCACTCACATGGATCACAGATGCATCCATCGGCCCGAAACAATGATAAGTATGCATAAAATTAACAATAATGAGACTGAGATATGAAGTGATATGCTATAACAGGACTGAGTATATGAAATCAAATAATCACAAAATGAGATAGTAATGTACGACCGCTCGGGTCTAAGCATTTTCGGCGTGAAGTCTAGCATTTATACTTAACATGATTTCTAACAGGTTCACAATTACTACATTAACAGAAGCACATATATCATCAGAGAATAATCACTAAGCGGTGCCATGGGATAAACCAGGCAACAAATACTCGGTGCACGCCCGCACGCCCGTCACTTGGCATGCGTGTCACCTCGATTATAGTCATAAATCATTTAGCTCGGGGTTTCGAACCCTCAGAACCAAGTTTGGAAATGTTATTTACCTCAAAATAGGCTAAAATACTATTCCGCAGTGCCTTTGCCTCTAAATTTGGCCTCTGAGTGCTCCAAATCTACCAAGTTCAGATTTTTATCAAATTATGCTTAAGGAATGAATTCCAATGGTAAAGTACCAAATTTAGCTCAAAACCCGAAATTAGCCAAAACCCGACCCCCGGACCCGCGTCTCGGAACTCGACAAATTTTATACCAAAATTTTATTCATCATCTCACGAGTCCGTACATATAAAGAACGCTAAAATCGGATTTCGTTTGACTCCTCAAATCGACCCCTAAAGGTATCATAATCTAAAGCCCTAACTCCACCTTTTCCTACTGATTTCATGAATTTAACACTGATATTATGTTCCTTAATCACCTATAATCGAGTTTTAGGGTGAAAAATACTTACCTCAACGAAGAACACTGATTTCCCCTCTTCAAAATCGCCTCCAAGATCTTTTCCCGTTCAAAAATGGTGTTAAAAGGTCTAATGGTCGCGGAGGGTTTATTTAAATACTGCCCAGTCCTTCCTTCACTGCGATCGCGGAAGTACTCACGCGATCGCGAAGAACAAATCCCCCAGGCCCTCCAAAGACCCTACACGATCGCAACACAAGCCACACGATCGCAATTCAATAAAACCTCAACCCACGTGATCGCAACCCAACACACGCGATCGCGAAGAACAATTGACCCCACTCCCCACGCGCCTGACTAACCCTATGCGATCGCACCAATGCACACGCGATCGCACTGGCCAACGCTACATACCTTCGTGATCGCACACCTTCTCACGCGATCATGATTCACAAAAATGACTGGGCTCCAGGTTACTCTATGCGATCGCGGACCATTCCTCGTGATCGCAGTGAACAATGTGTTGTTGCACTTACACCAGCAAAACAACAGATTCTCTAAGGCCCGAAAATGCCCGTTAACCACCCGAAATCAATCCCGAGCCCCTCGGGACCCCAACCAAATATACCAACATATAATATATGATCATTCAAACTTAGTTGCACTCTCAAAACACTAAAAATAACATCAAAACACCAAACTCACATCGGATTCAAGCCTAAGAACTTTGAAATTTCTAAAATTCACCAACAATGCCGTAACTATCCAATACAACTCCGATTGACCTGAAATTTTGTAGACATATCCAAAATGACATTACGAATCTGTTCCAACTTCCGAAATTCCATTCCGACCCCGATAGCCTATTTTCCACTGCCGACCGAAAATCACCAAAAAGTAACTTTCGCCAATTCAAGCCTAATTTTACACCGTACATCACAAAAATATTCTGAACACATTCCTAAGTCCCAAATCACCTAACGAAGCCATCTGAGTCAAAAAGTCCACATTCCGAGGTCGTTTACCAATAAGGCAACTCTTAGTTGACTTTTTCAACTCTAAGGCTATTTTTTTTTTTAAAGACTAAGTGACTAAATTCTCATTTTAATTATTCCAATTCCGAGCCTACCAACTCTAACACATCAAGAATAGTTAACCAAGCTATGACGAGCCAATAACAGTAAATATAAATGCAGATTCTATGTAACGACCGACCGAGTCATTACAGTAATATTTGACTACTACATAGAGCCTATTATTAATTTTGAGCATGAAATGCCCAAAATTAATACTACATATTTATCTAAGACTAAAAATAATAACAAACTCTAACATTTGAATAACTAGCCCTTTGCATTTGTTGTCTGCTATTAACTGCCGCTGCTTGCACATATAGCCACTTTTAGTCTTTTGGTTGTCTCAATACTCATTTTGCATTCGTATCCTCCATAGAATTGCATAACTGGAACTGTCCCATTTGATAGAAAATATGACTGTCCAAAGGTTCTGCTTGATGGTGTTATTTTTGTATCCTGAGTTATGTCCATTTCGAGTGTATTCATTTGGTATCCTAGCATTGCTCTCTTTGTAGATTGTTTCGGATGATGATATACTTCCCCTCAATAGCAATAAAACACCTATATGTGTATGCTCAAACCATGAATTGTTGCAAACTTTGATGTTTAAGAAGCTGGTATCGTAATTGCGTTGTCTTATTTCTGTTACTATGCTTATGTTTACCCATGAATTCCCTTCACTGGATTGAGTATCTTTTACTAATACCACCAGTTGAAGGTACTTCAATGAGTAAGACATATACAAAGTACTGAGACCTCTCAAGACTAAGCTCCTGCTACTCTTGCAACTATGTGCAAACAGACTGACGACCCTGTGAATTACCTCTTGAGTTCTGAAAATCTTGATTTTTGAAGTTAATGGTGTGTATTTGTCCTTGCATATTGCCTCCTTTATTCCCATGTTTGAAAGCCAATCATTCCAGTTCACCATTGTGCATATGACCTGATTGTGTAGTTGTTCTTGTGCTCTCCACAAATCCTTTTGGATAACCTCTGCTTGTATCCAATATGTTAGTGTTATAGTACACTCATGAGCTGATACTATACGAGAAATTACACCAACAACTTCTATTTTTGGTTCCAAGAAGCCAAGGTCAAGGATTCTGATTAAGTAACTCCATGCCTTCATGCTTGTGCCTAATATCCAAACTCCTTCAAGGGAATGAGCAGAAACTGCAAATACAATAACATTCCCTGCAAAACAAAACACATTGCTAGTCAAAAATTCAACCATCATATCCTCCTTCCAACGAATTTGGATATGATGATCTGCTGCATCTTGTGCACACTCTACTGATAAGAGTGTTTTGTGTTCATTATTTTTAGTTGCTGCATTCTTTACTGCCTGGCTCCCTATATGAGCTGCCCAGAGAGACACTCACCAAAGGATCATTAACATGGTATTCTATGTTGCCAGAAAATTCTGTTGATTCTTTTGCTGAGCTTGCAGATTTGGTTATAAAAGCACATTCTGGTGCACAAAAAGTGAAAAAGAGAATGGAAGACATATTCAAAATAAAACAGGTTGCTTCGTGAATCCGTAGACAGGTTTCAACGTGAAAGGATGCTTCTACCTAGAGTACCTGACAATTAGGCAGTTATGGCCTTTGCAAGTAATTTGAACGATAAAAGCTCTGAAGCCACGAGGAGACTCAAAGAGAGCTTGAGAGAGTTCCTAGCTACGACATGGAACAATGTTTATAACAGGTACAACACTAAATTATGAATTGAGGAAGATACTATTGCCCAATCAAAAGCAGAAGACAGGATGAGTTCTAGACGCTCCGAATCAGAAAGGAGAACTGGAAAAAATAGCTACGATCCATACATGGGACCTTCGGGACGAGAGGCTCGTTCCAAATTTGAAAACCCACGGTCTGATCACAGACCGTCGAATAAAGATTCGATCTCATCATCATCTAGATCCAGAAAGGATCGAGATGAGCGAAATAGAGGTAATACAAGAATTGGAGATTACAATTTCAATGTAAGTACTTCCGAATTAATTACAGTATTAAGAAATATGGGTGATAAAGTTCGATGGCCCAAAGAAATGAGATCAAATCCAAACAGAAGGAACCCAGACTTCTGGTGTGAATTTCACAATGATAATGGGCACAAAACATCAGACTGTAGGTTATTTCAAGGTGAGGTAGAACACTTATTAAAACAAGGTTATCTAACAGAACTGTTTAGTGAAAAAGGTAAACATGCATACATGAAGAATAGGCAGGAGCCCCCAAAACCACCATTTTCGAAGAGAACTGTAAATGTGATAAATGGAGGAGAGGAGGTAAATGGCGTAACTTATACTTCAGCAAGAAGGATGACAAGTTCACAGTGACCCGCGGGAAACGGACTCGTGAGACTTTGGAGGCTGACAACATCTCATTCGATGAATCAGATGCTGATGGATTACTACTTCCACATAACGAACCGCTGGTAATATCTCTACTTATACATGACACTAACATAAAAAGAGTACTGATTGATCCAAGTAGCTCGATCAATATCATTTTGCTGAGGGTTGTGGAAGAGATGTTAATGGGGGACCGTGTAATTCCAAAAGCACGTTCCTTGTCCGGATTCGACAACTCTACTATCATAACAAAATGAGAAATTGAGCTTAATACCTATGCAGAAGGCGTCGTTAAGGAAACAAAATTTCAAGTTATAGATACAAATATGGCTTATAATGTAATCATGGGGAGACCATGGATCCATGAAATTGATGCAGTACCATCCACCCTGCATCAGGTAATCAAATTCCCTTCCAGATAGGGAATCCAGCAAATTCAAGGTGATCAGCAGACTTCAAGAAACATCAACTCAGTGATGCATTCCAATTAAAAATAAATAGTGGAGAAATCAAAAGACGAGGGAGAAACTCGAACAGACACGGAAGAAAATGATAAATACACGGTGAATCAAATCACCACGGATGTCACATCAAGACATACGGACATGGATTCCAGACCTGATGTTATTCAAGAACTAGAAGAGAATGAAAATATCAAGACAACGAATGAGGAGCTCGAAGCTGTTCCACTGTTCGAGCTTAATCCTGAGCACAAAATCCACATAGGAGCAACGCTAAGCCCGACCAGAAGAGGTAAGTTAATTGAATATTTAAAAGTTAATGCATATTTTTTTGCTTGGTCACATTCAGATATGATAGGTATATCCCTAGAAGTGATGACTCATAAACTAAATGAAGACCCATCCTTCGTACCTGTCAAGCAAAAGAAAAGAAAGCAGGGATCGTTCAAGAATCAAGTGATCAATGAAGAGGTACAAAAACTCTTAAAAGTCGCTTCAATACGTGAGTTAAAATATCCTAATTGGTTAGCTAATACCATAGTGGTACATAAAAAGAACGGTAAATGGAGAGTATGCGTAGATTATACGGATTTGAATAAAGCATTCCCAAAAGACTCATTTCCATCAGCGCACATAAGATTAAATGATTGATGCCACTACAGGTCATGAATTATTAAGCTTTCTAGATGCATATTCTGGTTACAATTAGATAAAAATGGACCCCTCAGACGAGGAAAAAACCTCCTTTATTACAAACAGGGGGACTTATTGTTACAAAGTCATGCCTTTTGGCTTGAAAAATGCTGGAGCCACGTATCAAACGCTAGTGACCAAACATCTATGGGAAACAATGGAGGTGTACATTGATGACATGTTGGTAAAGTCAACGAAGGCAGAAGATCATTTCCAACATCTCTCAACTACTTTCGAGATCCTCCGCAGGTATAACATGAAGTTAAATCCAGAAAAATGTGCCTTTTGCATCGAATCAGGTAAATTTTTGGGTTTTCTCGTATCAAATAGAGGCATTGAAGTAAATCATGCTCAAATTAAAGCTATTGAAGAAATACCTGATGTACTAACGAGCAAAAAAGATGTTCAAAGATTAATAGGTTGGATTGCAGCTTTAGGAAGATTCATCTCCAGATCTTCAGAGAAGGGTTTTAAATTCTTCTCAGTACTAAAGAAGCAGAATCAGTTTGAATGGACTGAAGAATGTCAACAAGCTCTTAAAGACTTGAAGGCTTATCTATCGAATCCCCACTATTGTCTAAACCAAAGGAAGGGGAAAGATTATATATTTATCTTGTTGTGGCAGAAATAGCCGTAAGTGCAGTCCTGGTAAGGGAGGACAAAGGTAAGAAATCTCCTATCTACTATGTAGGTAAGTCTTTACTAGATGCTGAAACTAGATATCCTTATCAAGAAAAATTAGCCTTGGCTCTAATCATGGCAGCTAAAAAGTTAAGACCGTACTTTCAATGTCACCCAATTACTGTTGTAACTTCATATCCTTTGAGAAATATTTCGCATAAGAAAGAACTGTCAGGTAAACTGGCTAAATGGGCAATAGAACTAACCGAATATGGCAGAATCTATCAACCTAGGAATGCAATAAATTCTCAGGTTTTAGCCGATTCTATTGCAGATTTTAACACTAGCTTAATTCCTGAAGTAGAAAAAGAGTTACAAATCTTTATCAGAGCTAATCCAAGAATATGGACTCTATTCACCGACGGCTCTTCTAATATCAAAGGATCCGAGTTGGGAATTATTTTAATACCACCTTCAGGTGAAAAGATAAGGCAAGCTATTAAATGTTATCCCATTACTAATAATGAAGTAGAGTACGAAGCTGTCATTGCAGGACTCGAATTAGCATGAGAACTCTTAATTGAGCAGATCGTGATCAAAAGTGACTCTCAACTAGTGGTGAACCAGATGCAGGGGACTTATACTGCTAGAGAGACTCGAATGCAACAGTATCTGGAAAAGGCATGAGTCCTGGTGAAGCAATTCCAGTCATGGAAGATTATGTAAGTACCTAGAGAGGAAAACGCAGAAGCGGATGCGCTAGCTAATTTTGCAGCATTTACCGATGTAACGAATAAATACAATGCTATTGTGGTACACTTATTTCATTCAGTAATTGACCAGGACAAGAATGAGGTAACATTTAATAATCTAACCTGGGATTGGAGAAACAAAATTGTAAATTTTTTGCAGAATGGTACCGTTCCTGAAGATAAGAAAGAAGCTCAAGCACTTCGCCGAAAAGCTGCACGGTACTGCCTAGTTCGTGACACTCTATATCGCAAAATGTTTGGAGGTACCCTAGAAAGGTGCCTTGGACCAAACTAAACTGAGTACGTGATGAAAGAAGTACACGAAGGACATTGTAGGAACCACGCAAGTGCAAGATCCTTAGTCAAAACCCTAATCAGAGTAGGGTACTATTAGCCTAAGATGGAAGAAGACGCTGAAAATTTCGTAGCTAAATGCGATAAATGTCAGCTATATGCTAACAATATGCATCGTCCCGTAGAATTACTACACCCGGTTGTATCACCTTGTCCAATTATGAAATGGGGAATTGATTTAGTAGGATATCTACCCCCAGCTAGAGGAAAGGTACGATTTTTACTTGTATTAACAGATTATTTCTCAAAATGGGTGGAGGAATATGCTTTTAAACAGGTGCGAGAAAAAGAAGTGAAAAGTTTCATATGGCGAAACATCATATGCCGTTTTGGTGTACCAAAGAAAATTGTATGTGACAATGGCCCACAATTCATAAGCTCTCAAATCACAGAATTCTTCTAAAGCTGGAAAATCAAACGAATCACTTCTTCACCATATCATCCTGTGGCTAACGGAAAAGCTGAGTTAACAAATAAAATCATTGTTAACAATCTGAAGAAACGATTTGAAAAAGCTAAGGGAAATTGTCCTGAAGAACTACCGTCAGTTTTATGGATTTATAGAACTACTGCAAAGACAGCCACGGGAGAAACCCCATTCACATTTGTTTACGGTTCAGAAGCTCTAATACCTGTGGAAATTCGTGAATTGAACATGAGATTCACAACAACAACAGAAGAAACAAACAATGACGAGTTGAGAACAAATCTGGATTTACTCGAGCAAAGGAGAGAAGCTGCTTTAATACGCATGGCAACTCAAAAGCAAATCATAGAGCGATATTACAAAAGAAAAGCGCACCTCAGATACTTCAAAATTGGGGACTTTGTCCTTAAGAAAGGTTTTCAATCAACAAAGGAGGCTGGAGCAGGTAAATTAAATCTAAATTGGGAAGGACCCTACAAAGTGCGTGGTATTGCTGGAAAAGGAGCTTATGACCTGGAAACCATGGATGGCAGAGTTTTACCAACAAGTTGGAACGCTGTTCACTTGAAGAAATATTACTTCTAAGGAGAAGGAATACCCACGTTTAGGTATCATTAAGTTCAATTTTATTTAGTACAATTAAAATTATACTAATCATTTTAGATGATAGGCAAAAAGCTAACTCATAACCAGATGATGATATTAGACCCGAATAGACACGAGGAAAAAAATTGAATTCCCAGTCTAGGGTTACAACTTTATGATGGACGTTTCAAAGGGTTAAGCAATCATCATCTAAACTATAAACCTTCGAGTCCCGTATGTTTTTCCTTTTCAGGAAAAGGACCACAAGAAAAGAATAATCAAGTGCTCGAGATTCATTCTTCAAAGCTCAAACACTTGGGGGACTATACAGTATGGAAAGAGGCAAATAAGAATATCAAAAGATTCAAAGTTCAAGCTTGAAGATCAATTTTTCCCAACAAGTCAAAAGTTATGAGCAGAATCAAAGAGCCAAAGACAAAAACACAAATCCTGATTCAGAAACCTACAAAGAACACACTCGTGAATATAAATGAATGTTTGGTTAAAGGCAGAATTTAGTTACAGGAAGAAATTCATACCCCCGTGTTTATTCAAAAACCTGTTGTAAGAGAAATAGTTACGAAAGAGTCATAGACGATGCTCAAACACATGTAAAATGTTATGAAAGTTCGAATAATATAAAGACTTTCTGCAAAACATTATTGGGAAAAAACATGTGAATTCCTATCTCTCTTTTGTATGTTTACACCATTATGAAGTTGAGACGTCTTATTCATTAAGTGTCGTTCATAAAAGGGCCCTCTTTTATAAATCGTGCTTATTTATTTCAAAAATACACGAAATACTGAAGCATTTTTTAATGCAAAATTAAATACCAAAGGGGTAAAACAAAAACCCGAACGTAAAGCATGCAAACACTTAAGAGTTAAACGAAAACTCGAAAAAACACAAGTCATGCTAAGAAATGTAAATATTAATATTATATAATGGTAAAAACTAAGTATTAACTTAGTTTAAACCAAAAGCGTTTATACAAAGTTTCCCCTAAGTTGTCATTGGAGACTTACTAAACCAAACTTCACCCCCAAATGGGACTGGGGGTAACCACAAATTGTTCCAAAAAAGAAAAAGAGAAGGGTTGATAAACACTTTCACTAGGCACTGAGAGGATTATCTTCATCAGCAGGAGGAGCGGCTTGAGATGGCGAGTCTTGGGCAACAGCTTCATCAGGCACGATCTCATCACCCATTGGAACTTCAACTTCAGGTGATGAAAATTTTGCCGATACTTTTCAATCGTTTCCTTAGTCTTGGCAATTTCAGCTTCTAAGTCAAAATTTCCTTGGCCCATTTTGTCAATGTGTCAAGACGGACATTCAAATAAGCCCAACTCACATCAAAAACTGCATTATCCTCAAGATCCTCGTAATCTTTCTCCCATTGTTCAATATCGATTCTCAGCTCATCTATTTCAACCACGATAGCATCATAAGAAGCCTGCAAAGGGGCAAGAGATCTTTCCAGAAACTGAATCTTGTTTGAAGATTCACGGAGGTCCTCTTGGGTCTGGGTAAGTGATTGCACAAGTTCACCAGCATAAGACTCCTTCTTATCCAACAAAGCCTTCAAGCTTCTTATCTCTTCAGTAGCATGGGAAAGCTGCTCCGCAAAGGAATACTCCAAGATGTTTTTATCCTTGCCTGCTTGACTTGATAAATCCTTTTCAATGGCCAGTTCCGCTGCAATTACTCTGATTTGATTCTCTAAGGTACACTTCTCCTCCTCTACTGCCTCCATATTAAGCTGAAAACTCTCGAATTACTCCTTCAGTTATCAGCCTCGGTATGATAGTCATTCGCTAATTGCTCTGTATGAACGATCCTTTTCATCAATTCTATACCAATAAGATTGATCTACACAAAAAAAGAAGTCAGATATTGGTACAGGATATATATAAAAAAAGGGGAAACGGTATAAAAGATACCTTTAAGTACGAGTGTACAATCTCGTTCATCCAAGTTAAGGAGCTATGACTTTCCAACTTAGACTTTTCAACCGGGCCTATCTTAGGCTTCAACCACACATCCGCCCGGCCTGATTTCTTTAAGAGGCTACCTCCCGCAGGAACCTCTATTATAATTTTCTTCATCTCCCCACTATTGGAAGATCCTACTTCAACAATAGAAGGCATGGAAGTAGGGGCAGATGAAGGAGCTATGGATGGAATAGGGGGGGAGCAGAAACATCAACAAGTGCGGCAGACGGAAGTTCCACTGGAGCAGATAGAGGAAAAATAGCAAGAGGTGCTTCCTATAAAACTGTGCCAAAGCCTCAGTGGAATAATTGTTCAATTGATTCATTGCCATATGAAGGAGTTACTTCTTCAGGAGTGGAAAGCTCTGACTCAGGAATGGAAGGTGGATCAGTAACTGGAACAAATTCATCGTCAGGCACGAACTTTCTTATCCGTGACCTCCGAATCAGCAAACCTTCCTCCTGCTCTTCCTCATCTTCCAAGGTCCGAGACCCACTTGCTTTCCTTTTTGATGAAGAGGAGTTCACAATAATTTCTTGGGCCTTGGCCAAAGAAATTTTCAAAGAGGATACTGCAGCAGCAGAGACCCCACGAGCGGGAAACCCTGACAAATAAAATTAGTACATAGTACTCAGTCCACTGGAGTTGAATTAGGGGTTAGACTAGGTATAGAGGCTAGGAGCATTGGAGGACCAAAGTTCTTTGAATGGAGGCTGATCATACTACTCATTCTCAACCATGAGCTGGTCTCTAAATCACATGGTTCTTGCCACCTTCAATAGGACAAACACAAAAGAAAGAATAAGGAACATACACAAAAACAAGAGAAGAAAAAAGAACCAACACGGATTTAATTTCTTGCTTAGTCAGGTCGTTGCCTTTTACTCCTGTGTTGAAGGAGTAACATGATCATGTGGATCAGTTGTCCCATCGTACTTTGGTACGTCAGGCATTTTGAATTTCTTGGTAATCGGTAAAGGTGTTGCACTTGGCTTCTATGGGTGTTGAGAGTATTTATCAATATCAATACCCTTGATGACAGGTGGTACTCCAGGAATTTGCTCGATGCAATCTTTTTGTTCCTTCACCTATTTATGCAAGGTTAGTATTAAAGATTGTAAATATGAATTATTAGACATACCCGGTCTTCCTCCAAGTGATTCATTTAGAGTGCCTCTACTTCCTGAATTTTCTAGTCTAGATTGTGGATTTTCTACAGTCGTGGTGTTGTTTGGAGGAGGCGTGGGAGAAAAAGTTGGTAGCCCCCTCATGAATGCTTGAAGAGCTTCACTCACATATTCAGCAACCAACTGCTTCACAAGGTCTTGTTCTCATGTTTGCTCGTTTCCAATTTGATCATTGTGTGAGTTGTAGATCTTTCTGGGGAGTTATCCCTTGAACCTTGTTGGGATCCCTGAGGTGATGGAACTGGGGTTCCAGTTGTTTGTTGGTTGTTGTCGTTGGTATTCGACATGATTCGATAAGGTTATTCGCGAAAAAATAAAGATTATCAGATTCCTGATAACAAAACCAATTTGTTTAACCAAAGAATTGGATTCTTAGTCAAAGCTATTTTAAGAGGTACTCAGGCTTCTGATAACCAAAGAGATTATCTAATAATAGGATTTAGACTTGTAAATAAGAAAGCAATAAAATAGCATAAAAGTAAGTAGATTTTGGTAGTGGTTCGAACGTGTGTACACAAGTGAGATTTTTCTCCCTTTTATAGGGAATTTCTTAATATAACGTCTACTCTTCTTAATGATTGAGCATTAATGACTAATAATATCATTAACATAACGTTACAATTGGTAATAGTAACTGTTGCGTGAAGATTATGTAACGTTTAGCTCATTGATTGAAGACCTTTGAATCTGCCCTTTATTCTGCCTTTGTTCATTCTGATTGTGTCTCTTTAAATCCTCAATTAGATTGGAACTCCCGTATCTAATTGTCTCGTGTGCATGTAATTCCATTCCTCTTTGCCCCATACATTTTTTTAAACTTCTAACCAGCTATCATGTTTCCATTGACCCACGTAGATTGCCTTGCCATCAAAATTATTACACGTGTGAAGTTTTTTTTTTACCAATACAGTAATACGAGAAAATTTAAGTAATAATCAAAACAAATATTGTTTTACAATATGTAACAACCATCCAAAAAAGCTGTTAATTTAGGATATTATTTGCAGGGGTTCTATGAAATTTAGATTAGCTAGAAGGTTAGGAGAAGTGAATTTCTATCCATTAGAGGATGATATATACACAATAGTCCTGAGATTTTGTTGATTTCTTATCATAAATAGATGTTTGACATAGCTGAGGGACTTAGTTTTTGATGTTTAGAGTGGTTGTTACATGTGTATTGGTCGAAATTTGGATCGAATACAATGGCTTCATTTATCAAGGTCGAAGTCAAAGGCGGCCAATGTTTAGCAGCAAAGAACCTCTTTCAAGAGGGGTCGACATTTGGTTGAACAGAGGAACAGACGATAGCGCCAAAATAGGTTTAGGTCTAGAAGAGAGAATATTTCGTTAGGATATTCTCTCATTTGTACTTGTCTAGGGTTTCAAAATGTAACGACCCGATCGGTCGTTCAGAGAGTTTTAGCCCCGTTTCCCCCACTTCTGCTTCATTATATGTATTTCAGCTCTTTCATGTTGTGTTAGGTTTATTGGTTCGGGTTCGGCGTGATTGTGGAGAGAAATGAGACACGTAGTCTCTTAAGTTGGTTATTTAGTTGAAAAAGTCAACCGGAAGTTGACTTATGGGTAAACGAACTCGGAATTTGGTTTTTATGGTTCAGATAGCTTCGTTAGGTGATTTTGAACTTAGTAGCGTGTTCGGAATGTTATTCAGAGGTCCGTGGTAGAATTAGGCTTGAATTGGCGAAATTGGATTTTTGGTGATTTTCAATCGGCAATGGAAAATTAGCTATCGGGGTTGGAATGGAATTCCGGGAGTTGGAATAGGTTTGTAGTGTCGTTTGTGATGTGTGTGCAAAATTTCAGGTCAATCATACGTGGTTTGGTTGGTTTCGACATCGTTGGCGAATTTCAGAAGTTTAGAAATCCTTAGCCTTGAATTCGGGGGGTATTTTGATGTTGTTTTGGGTGATTCGAAGGCTCAACTAAGTTTGTGTGATGTTATGGAATGTGTTGGTATTTTTTGGTTGAGGTCCCGAGGGTCTCGGGTGAGTTTCGTGTGGTTTCGGACCATTTCTAGGCCATTTCTAGTTGCTGGTTTTTGGCTTCAGGGGTGTACAGTGCGATAGCATAGATCTGGCCGTGTTAGCTAGAGAAAAATTGGAAAAATCTAGCTCTGCTATGCGATCGCATAAGGCTTCCCGCGATCGCATAGAGTAAACTTTATGCTGCATTGTTCCGAAATTGGAAGCTTATAACTCACAATCTATAGGGAATTTGAAGATGATCCAAAAATAAAAGTTGTAGTCCTTTATGTCTAGTTTTCATAAAGTTAAACTAATTGTATTAGAGTTTTTACAAAAGGTTATGACCATTATACTAGAGGCTATCCGGAAGAGTTAGAGAAGGTTGTTGGAAAAATTTGTCCTACGCGATCGCATAGGGTAAAAGAAGGGCTGGTAACTTTTGTTCATCGCGAATGCGAGGCATAGGCCACGTTCGCATAGAGTGATCTGGGTAGAAGTATTTAAACCCCTCCTTCGCGAATTTCAGTCCATTTTTCACCATTGTTGAGCGATTTTGAAGCTTTTTGAGAGGGATTGAAGAGGGAATCAAAGGGAAACACTTGGAGGTAAGATTTTTGAATTCAATACTCGATTCTATGTTGATTTCTGAGTAAGTAAACCTGAAATTAGTTGAATTTAAACCCAAAAATTGGACAATTAGGGCTTATGATTTGGAGACCTTTGATTGAGGATTTGAGGGGCAATTTGAGGTCCGATTTTGATGTTCTTCGTATGTACGGACTCGTGGGAGGATAAGGATTCTTGTGATGTAATTTTTATCAAATTCCTAGACGTGGGCCCGGGGGCCGGGTTTGAGACAAATTTGGAATTCTAATTTGATAATTTTCATGTGGAATTCATTCCTTTAGCGATATTGATGGTATAAATCTGATTTTGAATAGATTTGGAGCAATCGAAAGTCGATTCGAGGGAAAGAGCATCGCGGATTAGTATTCGGGCTGGTTTGAGGTAAGTAACGATTGTAAATCTTGACCTGAGGGTATGAAACCCCGGTATTTCGTATTGTTTTGATAAATGAGGTGACACACATGCTAGGTGACGAGCGTGTGGGCGTGCACCGATAGAGATTTGACTTGGTCCGTCCCGTTGCGACTATTAAGCCGCGTGTTTGATTTTAAAATCATATGATATCCTATATTTTAGAGGTTTATATTATATTATGGGCTTTATTCCATGTTTGAGGCCTTGCGCCGACCTGTTTTGATCCTCAAGGGTATTTTTCCCACTATTCTCACACTATTCTTGATAGAAAAGTTATGAACTCAGTCATGCTTTATATATGTTGTTGCTTATCACTGTTATCCCCCTGTTTTTGAATACTGAGAGTTATCTTGGGCTGAGTCTCGTGAGTTGTGATGAGTTTTCTCGAGTGACTTGTGAGGGTGACTGAGTGAGCCCGAGAGCCGAGTTTGTGAGGATAGTTATGGATCGGGCTGCATGTCGCAGCAATATATATATTGGATTGGGCTGCACGCCATAACGATATAGCGCTTGGGCTGAAGGAGCCACTTCAGGAGTCTGTACACCCCCAGTGAGCGCAGTCGACTATTATGGATCAGGTTCCATGCTGCAGCAGGTTACTATTATGGATCGGAATGCACGCCGCAGCGGGTTACTATTATGGATCGGGCTCCACGCCGCAGCGGGTTACTATTACGGATCGGGCTGCACGTCACAGCGGGTTACTATTATGGATCGGGTTGCACGCCGCAGCGCGTTACTATTAGGGACCGGGTTGCACGTCGCAACGTGTTATTATATGGATCGGGCTGCACGCCGCAACGTGTTATTATATGGATGAGGCTGCACGCCGCAACAGTTATATATGGTACCTGTTGAGTGAGAGTGTTGAGTGTGAGCTTTGATCTATGAGAGTAGAGTCACAAGTGACTGAGAGGCTTGCCTGAGAGGCTTATTCGTGAGTGACATTGTACCCGAGCGGCTGATATTTTACGAAACTACTGTTTTCACTCTTCTTTACACTGAGCCTCAGTTGAAAAATGTTGAACAATGTTTATACGAATTATAAAATGGAAAACTGGAGTTTTTATGAAATATTCGGAATGTAGATTCCTGACTTGATTTTAATCACTTCTACTGTTTCTTATTATATGGTTTTTACATGATATTTAAAAATGCTCGTCACTGCACTCATGTCTTTAGTTATGGTTGTTACTTACTGAGTTGGCGTACTCACGTTACTCCCTGCACCTTGTGTGCAGATTCAGGTACCGGGTCAGAGTGATAGTTGAGCTACCCTAGTTGGAGCATTGTTCAGAGATTGTGAGATAGCTGCCGGCGTCCGCAACCTACTCTTTCTCCTTCCTACTCTGTCATTTTACTTTACTTCCCAGACTTGTTGTAGTAGAGAATTAGTATTAGACTGAATCACTTCTTAGATGCTCATGACAGTTGACTCCAAATGTTGGGGCTGTGTTTAGACGTTTCGATCATTTTTATTGTTTTAAAATGCTTAAAAGTGGAAATTATTATGAAACATAGGATAATTTATGTATTAAATGGGAACCTTATGATATTTTCAGTAAATTTGGCTAGCCTAGTACCATGATAGGCGCCATCACCGCCAGTTTAGATTTGGGGTCGTGACAAGTGACTCACCGGTACGGAGACGTTTGTACTTATCTTCGAGAGGCTACAGAATCCTTAGGAAAATCTCACATTCTGGAATTCTTGTCGTGTGAATCCAATTATTCATCCAAAAGTATAACCTTAGAATTCTTTCCATGTATTCGAGTGCGCACGTGAGCGCTCAGTATCATCTGTGTATCCACGGCTTGTGATTTCCATGGGTGAGGTGCGAGAGGTGATTTTAGCATGTTGATAATGGGCCAGTCTGGAGGACTTGAGGCCCGATTTTATTCTGTGGCTTGAGTTTTGAGATTTTGATTCTTTGAGCCGTGCATTTGGGACTTATATGTTTGTTTATGTCCTTATTGGTGGGACTTTGTGGCTATATGACTATGTGGTGAGTATGATTCGATGGTGAGATGGGTTCATATTGTTTGATTGTGACGAAAAGGATTGGCTGGATATATAGAAAGAGTTATTGAGTGTTAGACTTCTGTCTTGAGACGGCATATGGCCTCGAGTTGCGAGTATATTGGAGGACCTCTCATGTAGTTTAGTTGTGGAGGTAAGTGGACCTCCGTGTTGTGTTATAAGTGTTTAGTGATATTTTTGGGCTGACCAATGCCCCAGTAGAATCCATGTATTTGATTAACGGTGTATTCCAGCAGTAATTGCACTCCTTCGTTATTGTGTTCATTGATAGCATCCTGGCGTACTCTCGTAGTCAGGGGTAACATACTCAGCATTTGAGGATAGTATTATAAGTATTCAGGGAGGAGAAGCTCTATGCAAAGTTCTTCAAGTGTGAATTTTTGGCTCAGTTCAGTAGCATTCTTGGGACACGTGGTGTCCAGTGAGGGTATCCATGTGGTCAGACGAGTGTGGATAGAGCTTCCAGAAGCTCAAGATTTCTTTGACCACAGCTCCAGTGTTAGTTCTGCCATCAGCTTCAGGTTCTTATACCGCGTATTGTGATGCCTCGAGGGTAGGCGTTGGTTGTGTTTAGATGCAGAAGGATAAAGTGATTGCGTAATAGCTATGCTGTTTGGAAGGGTATAGAGAGAGATCAATTTGAGGCTAAGCAGGCGGGGCTATCTCCCGCGGGGTGTCCTGAGGTTGTGTGATTCTTAGGTGATTCTGTAGCAAGTCCTCTTTTATAAAAAAATGATATATGTTACAATTTGAGTTTAGATCGCTTGTGAAAGTTGGCATGACTATTACAATGGTGAATACAAGATTTGCATACGATGTGGAATATCAGATGGTTTGTGTCATATGAGCTTATAAAGGATTTAGTTGAATTTCACTGCAGTATGGTGACAGTGATAGCGTATGGGCATTGTGAGTTATTGTTTGTCTTGGTCGTTGGCTTTGAGCCAAGTGGGGAAGGCTGTTAATGATAAGTTGATTGCACGATTATGTGGTTTATTGGTTTCAGTTCGAGGTATAGTGGCGGATCAATTATGATCAGCAAAGGTGGAGTCTGGGAATGACTCGAGTGATGGGAATTTTCGATACAGGTTGTAAGGTACTCTATGGGTAAAGGGATTTTATTGAATGATTGAGTTGTAGTTGAAAGGGTGTAGTGTGTGTAGTGTAGGAATTTGCTTGTTGCCTCGAATGTGTGGACTACTTCCTAGTATGTTGGTGTGTAAATGGGGTCAGGTCGTTTGATCTGTTTGGTCAGTTTAATTGATATTTGTGTAGAGTGGATCACTCTCGAGAATGGTTCTGATGGATTCAAGGTTATACGTAACAATTGGGAATTTTCAAGGTGTGCATTTGGCTAGAACTGAGATTTGCGTTAGAGGGTGTCAAGACTTGTGGCATTTCAACATTTTCATGGACTCTACATATCAATATCAGGAAAGTGAAGGCAATGGCTTTAGATTCGCAGGAATTCTCTTCAGGGTAAGTATTTTGAATGTGGTACTTTTGGGGATATTTGAGAGGATATTCAGCGGCTTACGAGCCTTAGACAGTACGGTCTTATGATTGGGTCACGCGTGGTGAGTCTAGGTTGAGAATTGCGGTATTATGGCAAGGAGAAGTATCAATTCAAAGATAAGTCAGAAGGAACTTGGATAAATATGACAACTTTGTAGTAGGTCGGATCGACATGGTAAGGGATATTATTAGTTCCTTGGGTGTTTATGAGGCAATGAGTTTTTACAGGTGTTTCTTAGAAATGTTCTTGGATTTTTGGTGGCCTGCGTAGCTTGGTTGAGTTAGAAAGATTCAGTCCTGACGGTTTGGTGTTTTACAAATGGGATTCGGATAGTTCCTGATGGGTTCTACCACGGTTAGAGATGTATATTTTCTACTGGCGTGCGGTGCAAGTGATGTATAGTGATTTTTCTTCTAAATGGGATCAAATGGAAAGTTCTTGGCTAGTTGGGTACGTAGTATCTTGTGGCTCGGAAGGGATCAGGAAGTTCTCATATTTATCATAGGATGGCGTGGTATATGCGATATGTTGTGTAGGGTTGAGATTTGCATGTGTGAGGTCACGGTTCAAATATGGAAGGAAGGTCATAAATTCTTTGGCAACATGGACAGTTTCAGATGACTAGGTAAATGATATCACTACTTGGTGCGGCTTAATAAGGGTATACATTTCAGAAAGAGCAATGTGTTTGAGTTAAGGTTACTTCATTGGTATCGCAGCGCTCTCTTATTGGATCGACTACTGATATTCAAGTTTGCTTGGTGGCACAAAAGAATTACAGGAGTATCCCTCGTGGAATGATTCAGTATTAGAGGTTTGTGATATATTCGAGCAGTGGAGTTGGGATCATATATGGTAATTCGTGCGCTTCATGGACTTCGAGACTGAGAGTTCTAATAAATAGATTATCTTGTGGTTGTGGACTGTGAGGATGCGAGCAAAGCTAGTCTGATGTTAGTAAATGCCATGATTCAGTCATTGTGAACCTTCAGAGAGTTATCTATATGTTGCGGGTGACCAGAGTTGATTAAGGATTATTGGTAGGCCCATTATGAGTGTGTGTTATGCACCGAGTTGGAATTATTGACTCCGAATTGCTATTGCTGAGGGATGTACCATTCGATTGTCATTGAGTTTATTCATATTCCGGAGTGATCTATGAGTTGCCCTTCGGTGTTTCAAGAAGTGGTGATTGTTGGTTATATGCACATATGGTGCGGATTTATTTGGGACTTATTGCGGGATTGAGGCGTATCGGTTATGTTCTTTCGGGTTCGTGTGGCATGGTATCGTCTGATTCCCCCATGGTTATGGAAATGCACCTTGAGTACTTGATGTTGAATTGCGCATGGTTATTGATTTTGAGCAAGGTGGCTTGAAGTATTTCACGTGGACCAACGTTTGGATGGGATCACGCATTGTAGTGGAGTTATGTAGAGGTATGATCCTTGGTTTCAGATTCGTGTGTTTTGATTTGCGATGTGCGCCAGGCTTGTAGCATGGTGTTGTGATGGTAATTGTTGATAGCAGGATAGTCCTCTCATGTGAATCTTTTCTATGATTTGAGCTCGTGGGATGTTTCTAGTTTCAACGTGTTTCTTTCATCACCGGCAGCATATGAAAGTGTTAGAGTGGGGAATTGCTTGATAAGAGGTTATGTACCGGTATTGGGTTGTTTTGAGCAGCTATTGTGATTAGGAGTTATCGCTATGAGTGTTCAAGTCATGCGGTATATTATGTAATTACATCTTGGGTTACGGATATGGCTTGATACAGCGTGTTCAGAATTATTCAGTTTATAGTTGTGGAATATTGATCTTGCAAAGTATTTCAGAAGTGGGAATTTGGTTCTAAGGTTTATCGGTCAGGTTGAATTGTGAAATTTCAGTTATGTTGCGTTATCAGACCCATATGGGGTAGGGTGACGTGGGATCACCCCGGGTATGTGCGTGGTAAGGTTATTCGGAAATTTAGATGGTTTTTGGGAACAACTATGGGCACGTTCGAGGACGAATGTATGTTTAAGTGGGGGAGAATGTAACGACCTGAACGGTCATTCCGAGAGTTTTAGCCCCGTTTCCCTCGTTTCTGCTTCATTATATGTAGTTCAGTTCATGTTGTGTTAGGTTTATTGGTTCGGGTTCAGCATGATTGTGGAGAGAAATGAGACACTTAGTCTCTTAAGTTGGTTATTTAGTTGGAAAATTCAACCGGAAGTTGACTTATGGGTAAACGATCTCGGAATTTGGTTTTTATGGTCCGGATAGCTTCGTTAGGTGATTTTGGACTTAGGAGCGTGTTTGGAATGTTATTCAAATGTCCGTGGTAGAATTAGGCTTGAATTGACGAAAATGGATTTTTGGCAATTTTCGGTCGATAGTGGAAAGTTAGCTATCGGGGTTGGAATGGAATTCCGAGAGTTGGAATAGGTTTGTAGTGTCGTTTGTGATGTGTGTGCGAAATTTCAGGTCAATCGGACGTGGTTTGGTTGGTTTCGGCATCGTTGGCGAATTTCAGAAGTTTAGAAATCCTTAGGCTTGAATTCGGGGTTAATTTGGTATTTTGATGTTGTTTTGGGTGATTTGAAGGCTCGACTAAGTTTGTGTGATGTTATAGGATGTGTTGGTATGTTTTAGTTGAGGTCCCGAGGGTCTTGGGTGAGTTTCGGGTGGTTTCGGACCATTTCTAGTTGCTGGTTTTTGGCTTCAAGGGTGTACAGTGCGATAGCATAGATCTGGCCGCGTTAGCATAGAGAAAAATTGGAAAAATCTAGTTGTGCTATGTGATCGCATAAGGCTTCCCGCGATCGCATAGAGTAAAATATATGCTGCATTGTCACGAATTTGGAATCTAATAACTCACAATATATAAGGAATTTGAAGATGATCCAAAAATAAAAGTTGTAGCCCTTTATGTCTAGTTTTCACAAAGTTAAACCAATTGTAATTTGGAGTTTTTTACGAAAGGTTATAATTATTATACTAGAGGACATCCGGAAGAGTTGGAGAAGGTTGTTGGGAAAATTTGTTCTACGCGATCGCATAGGGTAAAAGAAGGGCTGGTAAATTTTGTTCATCGTGAATGTGAGGCATAGGCTGCGTTCGCATAGAGTGATCTGGGCAGAAGTATTTAAACCCCTCCTTCGCGAATTTCAGTCCATTTTTCACCATTGTTGAGCGATTTTGAAGCTTTTTGAGAGGGATTGAAGAGGGAATTAAAGGAAAACACTTGGAGGTAAGATTTTTGAATTCAATACTCGATTCTATGTTGATTTCTGAGTAATTAAACCTGAAATTAGTTGAATTTAAATCCAAAAATTGGAGAATTAGGGCTTATGATTTGGAGACCTTTGATTGAGGATTTGAGGTGCCATTTGAGGTCTGATTTTGATGTTCTTGGTATGTACAGACTCGTTGGAGGATAAGGATTCTTGTGATGTGATTTTTATCGTACGTGGGCCCGGGGGGCATGTTTGAAACAAATTCGGAATTTTTGGTCTAATTTGATAATTTTCATATGGAATTCATTCCTTTAGCATATATTGATGGTATAAATCTGATTTTGACAAGATTTGGAGCAATCGGAGGTCGATTCGAGGGCAAGAGCATCGCAGATTAGTATTCGGTCCGGTTTGAGGTAAGTAACGATTGTAAATCTAGACCTGAGGCTATGAAACCCCGGTATTTCGTATTGTTTTGATAAATGAGGTGACGCACATGCTAGGTTACGAGCGTGTGGGCGTGCATCAATAGGGATTGTGACTTGGTTCGTCCAGTGGCGACTATTAAGTCGTGTGTTTGATTTTAAAATCATATGATATCCTTTATTTTAGAGGTTTATATTATATTATGGGCTATATTCCATGTTTGGGGCCTTGTGCCGGCCTGTTTTGACCCTCAGGGAAATTTTTCCCACTATTCTCACACTATTCTTGATAGAAAAATTATAAACTCAGTCATGCTTCATATTTGTTGCTGTTTATCACTGTTATCCCCCTATTTTTGAATACTGAGAGTTATCTTGGGCTGAGTCCCGTGA
>MDKI01144350.1:0-45546 GCA_005239505.1 Nicotiana paniculata | reverse complement strand
CTTGTTTAGAAGACACAAAACTACAATAAATTGCATAATTGAAATATAAAGTAAGAAATACTAGATGTTGAACTCGATGTTCTTGAACTTCAATGGAATTTTCTCCTTCTCTACTTTGATTCACGAAAATCCCCCTTTAATTGTGTTTTAGGAGTCTATTTATAGGTTTAGGGTGAACCCTAACCGTGTAGGAGACTTCTATTTCAACCGGGAAACACTTAAACCCGTCAAAACACGATTTCTAGCTGAACTGGGGACCTGGCGTTTGGACCCAAACGCCTGGCTAACGCCAGGCTAGGGATGGCATTTCAGCCCAAACGCCTGGCTAACACCAGGTAGGGCTGGCTGTTTGGCTCTGTCGCCCGGATATCGCCCGGGTGTCTCCTTTTGCGTATTTTTCGACGTATTTGCATCCTTTTAGCCCCGTTTCCATCTCCACTTCACCTACACATGAAATAAACTCCATTAAGCACATAACAAGTGTAATTTTATCATTAATCCGCATAAAATGTAAGGTATATCACATGTTAAACTATGTAATTTAGTCTCGCATCACATCACTCCAACATTGACATGTAGACTATTCTTGACAAGGAAACACCATAAATCCAATTACCATTCACTACCATTTCAAGCCCACCCATAGACAAATCCAAAAGCCCTTAAAGGCTACATAAGACCTGGAACTTTCCAGAACCGTCTCGATAACCATTCATCTTACTCTGATCTTCAATACACAGTTAATGCACGTCAATAAACCCGTGCTACACCAGCACATGCCCATTAAAAGAAATAACCAAACAACCTCCCGGCCCGAAAACGGATACGACCCATGACCCTACAATCTGATAGTCATTAGCAGACTCCACCACTTAGCTCGAAGCCATAGAACGCCTCAAAACACTGTATCTTCACAGCATGCCCGACCTTGAACGTCTATTTAGCGAAATACTTCAAAACTCATGCAATGCTGATCAAAGAGCACCCGAAGACCATACCAAGCGCTTACTTATCTTTGCAATAGTCACACAACTTCCCCAAATGCTCTGAAATGATGACATATGCACTCCACCGAAGGAATACCTTATACGAGACATACGATCCAAACTCATCAGGCAGGAAATGGCCTGCCGGTTATACTCAAATTGACACCTTGCCATGAACTCACCTTAATCATAATAGCCTGGCCACCAGCCAATCTTCCCAAATCTGTGCTTACTAATAAGACATATGAAGCCGCTTCATACCACAAATGAACGACTAGAAGATCTAACACTACACCCATTTCTGAGGCTAGACAACATATCACAATGATAATCAAGCATCCATAGCTCGTCGAAATCTATCCGCCGCATCACCGATCGTCGACACCTAGCGAATACTGAGTGCACGACACCAAATATGAGCGATTTGAAGGAGTCAAAGTCATAGGTTTCAATCTGAAACAAGGACCAATGATAAGGAATGAAGAAAGGGAAAAATTTCCTAAATGCCCTGTAGCCTCACGAAGATAGGTATGGACGTCATCATATCGATATTCAGGACTCTACTAGACACTTGCTCATGACTCGTAGAACCTACAAACCTAGTGCTCTAATACCACCTTGTCACGACCCAAAAATCACAGGTCATGATGACACCTAACTTGAGCCGCTAGGTAAGCCAATTAAAAAAATATACAAACCAAATAAACTTATAGGATATTAAAATAGGATTTTTATCTGAACTATTACAAATCTACCCAAGAATTGGTACTACAAATCATGAGCTTCTAGGATTTTGAATTTACAAAACAAATAGAATTATTCACATGATATGTTTGAAAACAACATGAACAGATTAATAATGTCTAAAACTACCAAGGAAAAGTGGCATCTTCTATCAAGAATACACGAACATCTTCAGGGTCAACTCCCGACTTCTTCAACAACCCCGCTCCAATAGTCTGCACGGAGTTGGAAGAAGTGTAGTATCAGTACAACCGACCCCATGTACTGGTAAGTATCTTGTCTAACCTCGCCGAAGTAGTGACGAGACTTTTAGTTAAAGGGGTTCCTAGGTTTTTTAGCATATAGAATCATTCCATGCAATACTTTGTAACTTCCCCAAGTTGGGGTGTTACTCATAGCATAAGCGCACGGGCTATCATCTCCTTACTACCCAATTACTATCTTTCAGTTGTTACCTAAGCGTTCTAATAGCTTCTAGCTTGTTCCTTATGCATGCACTAACTGTCCCTTACCTATGGCCCTGGAGGTGTTAGGACCTCTATTTAGGATGGTTCTAGACCAATATATGTTACTTAAAAATAATAAATCTAGGCGATAAACAAAAGACAAATAGGACTTTCAACTAAACAAATAAGAGCTCACATTAACCTCCATAAGTAGACAATAAAGGCACGCAGTTGAATAAAAAAACTTTGTTAATTTTAGGATCCTATAGGCAGCATATCTATATGAGTAGAAACATAATATAAAGACAGTTCTATTAAGGCGAGCATTGTGACCTATTTGTTTGCCTACTGATTTTATTTTGCACGAATCTGGGCATTCCAAGCAGGTAATATGTCACAATTTTAAGTCCAAAATCATTAATGAGTCCTACAGACTGCCTAAGTGATGGCCAGAATTTGTTGAATTCAGAATTGATTAACAGAATCCTATAGGCATGATTTCTACGAGTTTAAAAATTATAGACCTATAAACATGGTTTCTAAGTATAATACTGATTTTAACTTATAAAGACAACTTTTTATCTCCTATAGGCATGCTTTCTAACTGTTGAGCTGATTTAAAACTTATAGGCATGATTTCTAAATTTGAAATTGATTTTGGTCCTATAGGCATGATATCTATTTATTTAAACGCTATAGGCATGATTTCTAGTTTGAAATTGACCTTTTTATCCTATAGACATGATCTTTAGGTGTGAGGCTAATTGTTTATCCTATAAGCATGATATTAATTAATTGTGTATAGGCAGAAATTAAACAGATCGCCAAGAAGGACAATTAACTCAAACAACAAGGTCCTATAGGCATGGTCACTAATGCACATTTGTTGGATTGGTGGATCCTATGAGCAGGATTTCTAACATGCAATGCGAATACAGAATTAACGGAAGTCCTATAAGCAGGTTCTCTTGTATGCAAGCGTAAATACAGAATCCACATGATCGGGCAAGTCCTATTAGCAGGATTTCTAAACACAATATAGCACTCACATAGCTCAATCAACATAGTTAAATCATATAGGCAGGATTTCTACCCAGTTTGGTAAAGAAAATAAGAAGCCCCCCCAAATTTCACTAATTAACCCAAAATCTGTTATTACAGAGATTATTACAGCCCTGAATATCAAATGAATTACATAATGGAAATAATAAATTATAGGGAGCCTTCATAGGCCCAAAAAACCTGGGAACCAGGCCTTCCAGCCATAGCCACTTTGAAGCACAACATAGAGATTCATAGCACATTAGAACCAAGATTCCAGTGTGTCAAAGTTCCCAAGGGCCTAAGGGGACCCAGGGCAATGCTCACACTGGAACCACATTCAGAAGATAGTTCAAGAGATTGGAAAACCAGTTCCCAGTGTGTTAGAGTTCAAAGGAGTCTCAAGTGGACCATAGACAGTGCTCACACTGGGGTGGTTGAGAACCTAAATGACTAGGAGCGGCGTTTTAACAATCGGTACATAAAAGGGGGTAGGGGCAGGTTTTAAAAAAAAATAGTTCAATTTTAAAAAAAAGAAAGTTCAGAACATAGAGTTGCAGGCAAAAATTGCATCAAGAAAACAAATAGAATTGATGTTTAGCAAATAGTTCAAATAGATTGAAATCTGATCAAGCTAAGTAACTATACTGGACTTATGACAATCATTGTTTAATCACAGAAACCATTAGGCAGAACAACTAAGTTAGCCAGGTACATGAAATAAACAGACATATCAGATGAGTTAGGCAACAAACATATTTGATTACATGCTTATAGTACCTTATAAAGTTCAGAACAGGTTAATGAAACAAACTAAACCTTACATTAACTTAGGAGAGTATTCATGCTATTTGAAATAACTTAGTCTTAAGTTAACAGTATTACCAAATGAAATCATATAGTCATATAAAGGACAAAATCATGCTAGGAAATGAAACATGCTAGTACACAAAGCATAGAGAATGAAATTATAAAGGTTAGGGATTTAATTATTAGTATATTTGCACTTATTTCTCCAAATTAATGCACAGATCGTGGTTGCGTCCGTTGGGATTATGGAAACCCCGGTAGACTTTGGACAAGGCTTTTCTTAAAGGGTTATTATGTGGACAACATATTAATCCAGGCTAGGTTTGACCATGATGCATTTACAATTATAATCTAAGTAAGGTTTTTATACAAGTCTAGACTGGTACTCTCAAGCGGACGACTTGAGAGGGAAAGGCACAAAACCGTCGATTGCACTGCTGATAGACTAGGTTTACCGCAAAAAAGCCTTTCCAAATTCAAATAGGGTGATATAGGAAGAGAGAAAACACTCATCAAGCGTTGCTATGGTATTAATTACGCATGACTGGTACCATCAAGCAGACGACTTGAGAGGGAAAGGCACGAAACCGTCGACTGCACCGCTGATCGACTAGGTTTACCGCAAATAAGCCTTTCCAAATTCAAATAGGGTGATATAGGAAGAGTGAAAACACTCATCAATCGTTTCTATGGTATTAATTACGCACAAGTAGATTATAATGTTGTGCATGATTATCCGACAGAAAATAGCACATTGTCACATATTTGCACGATGGAAAAATGATAAATGAGGTATTTAATAATTGTAAAGGCAGTTAAGAAAGAAAACAAAGAGACAAGTTAGTTTCCACAGTATAGAGTAATAAAACAAGAAAGAGAAATCATAAATAACTGAAGATAGGCAAATAAATACACATAAAGTGGGGAGGGTAAAGGATATGCAAGTAACGACGGAATAATAAAGACATGTTTAAAGACTAATTCACAAAACCAGGTTCGTTATGGTAAGAGCCTAGAAATATCCCCAGCAGAGTCGCCATGCTGTCGTGCCCCCTTTTTCTCGCGAAATCGGGTTTCGACATTTCAGGGAAAACTCCTTCTTTTTGAGATTGGGTAAGGGATTGGAAGAGTCGCCACCTAACAGATGAAGGTGCGTTAGGGAACCTAGAGCAATTAACTCATAAACCAATTTGCATCACCAGAGATCGGGTAAGGGCTCAAATTACCTCGAGGGGAAGGTGTTAGGCAACCCTGGAGGTCCACAACGGTGGGTCCTGACCGAACTTAAATTAAGCGAATTAGTCTAAAAGGGGAGGAAAACAATTTGGACAATACAAGTTACTTTAAAAAGGATTAAAGGTTCCATGCAATACTTTGTAACTTCCCCAAGTTGAGGTGTTACTCATAGCATTAGCGCACAGGCTATCATCTCCTTACTACCCAATTACTATCTTTCAGTTGTTACCTAAGCGTTTTAATAACTTCTAGCTCATTCCTTATGCGTGCACTGCATGTCCCTTACCTATGGCACTGGAGGTGTTAGGAACTCTATTTATGATGGTTCTAGACCAATCTATGTTACTTAAAAATGATAAATCTAGGCGACAAACAAAAGAAAAATAGGACTTTCAAATAAACAAATAAAGGCTCACATTGACTTCCACAAGTAGACAACAAAGGCACGTGGTTGAATCAGCAAACTTTGTTAATTTTAGGATCCTATAGGCATGAAATCTATATGAGCGAAAACAGAATATAATGATAATTTTATTAAGGCGAGCATTGTGACCTATTTGTTTTCCTACTAGTTTTATTCAGCGCGAATCTGGGCATTCCAAGCAGGTATTATGTCACAATTTTAAGCCCAAAATCATTAATGAGTCCTACAGATTGCCTAAGTAATGGCCATAATTTGTTGAATTCAGAATTGATTAACAGAATCCTATAGGCATGATTTCTACGAGTTTACAAATTATAGACCTATAAACAATGTTTCCAAGTGTAATACTGATTTTAACTTATAAAGACAAGTTTTAATTTCGTATAGGCATGCTTTCTAAATGCTGAGCTGATTTAAAACTTATAGGCATGATTTCTAAATTTGAAATTGATTTTGGTCCTATAGGCATGATATCTATTGATTTAAATCTTATAGGCATGATTTCGAGGTTTTAAATTGACCTTTTTATCCTATAGAAATGATCTCTAGGTGTGAGGCTAATTGTTTATCTTATAAGCATGATATTAATTAGTTGTGTATAGGCAGAAATTAAACAGATCGCCAAGAAGGACAATTAACTCAAACAATAAGGTCTTATAGGCATGGTCACTAATGCACATTTGTTGGATTGGTGGATCCTATGAGCAGGATTTCTAACATGAAATGCGAATACAAAATTAACGGAAGTCCTATAAGCAGGTTATCTAGTATGCAAGCGTAAATACAGAATCCAAATGATCAGGAAAGTCCTATAAGCAGGATTTCTAAACACAATATAGTACTCACATAGCTCAATTAGCATAGTTAAATCCTATAGGCAGGATTTCTATCCAGTTTGGTAAAGCAAAAAAGAAGACCCCCAACTTTTACTAATTAACCCAAAATCTATTATTACAGAGATTATTACAGCCCTGAATATCAAATAAATTACATAATGGAAATAATAAATTATAGGGAGCCTTCATAGGCCCCAAAAACCTGGGAACCAGGCCTTCCAGCCATAGCCACTTTGAAGCACAACATAGAGATTCATAGCACATTAGAACCAAGATTACAGTGTGTCAAAGTTCCCAAGGGCCTCAAGGGACCCAGGGCAATTCTCACTCTGGAACCACATTCAGAAGATAGTTCAAGAGATTGGAAAACGAGTTCCTAGTGTGTCAGAGTTCAAAGGAGTCTCAAGTTGACCATAGACAGTGCTCACACTAGGGTGGTTGAGAACCTAAATGACTAAGAGTGGGGTCTTAAAAATCAGTACATAAAAGGGGGTAGGGGCAGGTTAAAAAAACAGTTCAATTTCAGAAGAAAGAAAGTTCAAAACATAGAGTTGTAGGCAAAAACTACATCAAGAAAACAAACAGAATTGATCCTTAGCACATAGTTCAAACAGATTGAAATTTGATCAAGCTAAGTAATTATACTGGACTTATGACAATCATTGTTTAATCATAGAAACAATTAGGCAGAAGCACTAAGTTAGCAAAGTACATGAAATAGACAGACATAGCAGATGCGTTAGGCAACAAACATATTTGATTACATGCTTATAGTACCTTATAAAGTTCAGAACAGGTTAATGAAACAAACTAAACATTATATTAACTTAGGAGAGTATTCATGCTATTTGAAAAAATTAGTATTAAGTTAACAGTATTACCAAATGAAATCATATAGTCATATAAAGGACAAAATCATGCTAGGAATTGAAACATGCTAGTCAAACAAAGCATGGAGAGTGAAATTATAAAGGTTAAGGCATACCCGTTGAGAAGAGAGCAAGTAAATATGCAATAGCAGTTAAGTTACAGAGTAATTTGACCTTGGCTTTCTTCTGGCCAAACAATAACCACTTAGTACAGAAATCAGAACAAAGAGAGCTTAAGTTTTTAGTGAGTAAAAAATGAGAGTTCGAGTCTGTATCAGGGGAGAGGGAGAAGGGGTTTAAATAGTACTCAATGAGGCAGACAAATACGGTAATAAGTCAATCATAGACAAATAAGTATTGTAATCAATTAACAGAATTAGTTTAAAGTCAGTTTCAATCAATAGCATAAAATCAGGCCAGTATTACTTAGGTTAAGGAAAATAGAATAAATTAACAACCAAATGCCAGACCAAATAAGGTAAGAATAGGTAAATTGAACGAAAAATAAGGAAATACCAATACTATACAAAAAGGAAAGACTGATTTTAAAACCCTAATTTTGGGGTAAGTAAAATTAGTCAGCAATTAACGGCCATGGTTAAAGACAGATAAACAGAAACATTAAAAGGAAAATAATCAAATAGTCAAAAACCCTAGAAATTAAGCAAAAATACAAAGACATATAGACGGAAATAATTAAGGTTTGAACCTAAATTTTAGGGTAAGTGAAATCAGTCAGAAGTAATAGAGGAAATACACAGAGATTGAAACATTAAAGGTTGAAACGGGTTTGGCAAAAATCTGTTAAAATCGAAACCCTAATTTTTAGGGTAATTAAAATTAGTCAAGAATATCAAAGTAAAAACTATAATAAAGATGCATAGAGACGGATAATCAGAAACGTTAAAGATTGAACCAGATTTGGTTCGATTTTTTAAGAATCAAAACCCTAGTTTTTAGGGTAAAAAATTAGTTAGAAAAATCATAATAGAGATGCACGAAAACATTAAAGGAAAATATTTAACAAAAAATAGAAAACTATAACAGATCTGAACAGGGTAAGTGAAGAATCGAACAAAAATCTCAGAGATTCATACCATAAAGGGACGATAAT
Organism: Nicotiana paniculata; assembly: GCA_005239505.1. Taxonomy (NCBI): domain Eukaryota; kingdom Viridiplantae; phylum Streptophyta; class Magnoliopsida; order Solanales; family Solanaceae; genus Nicotiana; species Nicotiana paniculata. The sequence continues at coordinate 37,040 of MDKI01144350.1, read as the reverse complement.
GAACATAGACGGAAAGAAGTGAAGGTTCGAACCAGATTTGGTTCAAAGTAAGAGAGATATGTTTGCCATGTTAGGAAAGTTATTATGTAATACCATAATCGGTTAACCAGTAATAGGAGAGGGCTAATAAGGTAAGGGAATCATTAATGGATTCCATCTCTGAGTTAGAATCGAAGGGGAAATGGGGGTTACAGTGCTAGGGTTTCAGAAGGTGAGAGGTGAGTTGAGAGGAGATGAGAGGAAGGGGTTTAGTGACGGCGGGTAGACGGGGAAATGAATTAGGGTTAGGGGGTGTAAGTATAATTAAAAGTGTTAGGGGTATCGGTAGCCCTTGATCTCGAGAGATCAACAGTTAGGATTAGATCTTAGGCCGGGCGGGTTAATTTGGATGGGTATGGGTCTGGGTTGGATGGGTATCGGTATTTTGGTATCGGGCTGGTGTATTGGGCTTGCGTTAGGTCCGAAATTGAAAAAGAAAAGAGGCTAGGTTTTAAATACCCAATTAAATCAGTAAAATAATTTATAAAAATAATTAATAAATGATTAAAATTATATTTATATATGAAAAATGATTTAAAATAATTACTTAGTATTATAAAAATATAAAATATCATTTTCCGTGTAAGTGAAGGAATTATACATGCATGGGCTATTATTGCAAAGTTATTACAATTATAACCTAAAGATGTAAATATAATTATGCATAAAATGATTAAAGCTTAATATAAATATAAATAATAAAAATTAAGTAATAAAATTATTATAAAATCATTTGTGACGCAATTAGTAATTATTTAGATAATAAAATGCTGGAATAAATTAATTAAAAATCCTTAATTATAGAAAATTATGGAAAAATACTAGTTGATGCTCATGCACTATTTTGAAAGTATATATGTATTTTTGAAATATATATGGAAAAAATTAGGTATCAACAGTTGCCCCTCTTTACCCGGGAAGGATGAAAGAGTTGGCGGGTAAAGATATGATGGCCAATTTTGACCGAATAGAGTGATTTGAGAGATATAGGCCACACTCTGGTCTCTGAGCTGCCTACATATCCCTGTTTTTACAGGAATCAGGCCTTGTGTAGTTCTGGATCCACCGGTGGAATGAACCGATGGAGTTGTCACAAGGACGTACACAAGGTTTCGAATAGGTGAAACAATTATAATGAGCGGTCAGGTTTGAAATATTGAAGGAAATGGAGCGGGATTGCTCCTGTTGGGTTAACAGCTACTCACCGGGTCACCTGCAAATCAAAAGATGTACTGCAAGAATATACATATAAATTTGCGTAACTTTAGACATGATGCAAGTTCCCTTCAAACCATGAAAACTGTCTTTGGACGGTTGAGGATGACATCCTTAGACCATGACGTCCCGGGCCATGAATTGTGTGGTAAGGAATTCACAGGCTATGAAATTATGTTATCGGGCCATGAGAATGGTGCCTCCAAACCATGACTCCTTTGAATAATTATGTGCAAGTTTGAGTGATACTCAGGCCATGACATGATGTCTTCCGGCTATAAGGATGGTGCCTTCAACCTATGACGCCTTCAGACAAGTTAGCTATATTTCAGCCCATGAGGTGAAGAGGCATGATGCTAGAAGCAACAAGACAGGGCTTAGTCTTGTGTGAAATTGAGGGCAGAGCTTAGCTCGAGAGAAGAGAACAATGGAAGAGAAATAGTGCTTAGTCTCGTGCGAGATTCGGGACAATGCTTAGTCTCATGCAAAGGGAAGGCATGACTTAGCCTTATGCAAGTGGGGAGGCAGGGCTTAGCCTCATGCAAGGTTAGGGACAGATCTTAGTCTCATGCGGAGAGAAGGCAATGATTAGCCTTATGCAAATAGGGAGGCATGGCTTAGCTTTATGCAAGTGGGGAGGCAGGGCTTAGCCTCATGAAAGGATTGAGACAAACCTTAGTCTCATGCGGAAAGAAGCCAGTGCTTAGCCTTATGCAAATAGGGAGCAGGGCTTAGCCTTATGCAAGTGGGGAGGCAGGGCTTAGACTCATGCAAGGTTCGGGAAATTGCTTAGTCCCATGCAAAGAGAAGGCAGAGCTTAGCCTTATGCAAATGGAAGGCATGGCTTAGCCTTATACAGGTGATTTGAGACAGGGGTTAGTCTCATGCGAAGAGAAGTCAATGCTTAGCCTTGTGCAAATAGGGAGGCAGGGCTTAGCCATATGCAAATGATTTGAGACAGGGCTTAGCCTCATGCAAGATTCGGGACAGTGCTTAGTCCCATGCATAGAGAAGGCAATTCTTAGCCTTATGCAAGTGGGGATGCAGGGCTTATCCTCATGCAAGGTTCGGGACAAATCTTAGTCTCGTGCGAGATTCGGGACAGTGCTTAGTCCCACGCAAAGGGAAGGCATGGCCTAGCCTTATGCAAGTGGAGAGGCAGGACTTAGCCTCATGCAAGGATTGAGACAAAGCTTAGTCTCATGCGGAGAGAAGGCAGTGCTTAGCCTTATGAAAGTGGGGAGACAGGGCTTAGACTCATGCAAGGTTCGGGAAATTTCTTAGTCCTATGCAAAGAAAAGGCATAACTTAACCTTATGAAAATGGGAGGCAGGGCTTAGCCTCATACATGTGATTTGAGACAGGGATTAGTCTCGTGCGAAGAGAAGTCAGTGCTTAGCCTTGTGTAAATAGGGAGGCAAGGCTTAGCCACATGCAATTGATTTGAGACAGGGCTTAGCCTCATGCAAGATTCAGGACAATTCTTAGTCCCATGCAGAGAGAAGGAAGTGCTTAGCCTCATGCAAATAGGGAGTCAGGGCTTAGCCTCATGCAAGGATTGAGACAGAGCTTAGTCTCATGCGGAGAGAAGGCAGTGCTTAGCCTTATGCAAATTGGGAGGCAGGGCTTAGCCTCATGCAAGGATTGAGACAGAGCTTAGTCTCATGCGGAGAGAAGGCAGTGCTTAGCCTTATGCAAATTGGGAGGCAGGGCTTAGCCTCATGCAAGGATTGAGATAGAGCTTGGTCTCATGCAAAGAGAGGAGTAAGGGTGAAGTATTCTTAGCTGACAATGTGTTTCATACATAGAGATTGTGTCATTTCGATGGTGTTTATAATGATGATATAGTCCTGCATCCAAAGAAAATTTATGAGTTTTTGTTGGGGGAGTTTGGTTCGTGCCTTTGCTTGCTTGATTTTCTCCGTTCTGTCTGAAGATCCTGTTCAAGCTATTAGGGTAGCATTTGGCTAAAGCAAAGTTTCTTTTTCAAAGCATGCATGTATAATTTTCAAAGACATAGTAGTATGCAGTTTAGAAGTTAGTTAGATGAACCGGTAACTTTGACATCATTAGAGACATTGCGACATTCGCTGCCGCAGAATTTTGAGGGTCCTCCTCAAAATTCTGGACCAGTTAACTAGATGACCTTTCTGACTGCTCCATATGCTGCGGTTGGCTGAACTTGCTTCGAAATTTTGAGGGTCCTCCTCAAAATTCTGCCCCAGCTTCTGATTGTGGGAAAATGGAAATTTTATTGAATTGTGACTGAACCCACAGGGCTGCCTACGAATCCCCTCTTAAATGGGAATCAGGTCGAGCGTAGTTCAGTTTACATCAAATGAAGAAGCATAAATGGTTTACACATAGTATCTTTGACTACATCTGAATTGATAGGCTTTGGCCAGATTTCTCTGTCCATCTCTCCGAGTATGGGCGCTCCTCTAGTGAATACTCTGTGAACCATGTAAGGACCTTTCCAGTTGGGATAGAATTTTCCTTTGACCTCATCTTTATGTGGAAAGATCCGTTTCAGTACCAGCTACCCCATCATGAACTGTCTTGGTTTGACCATTTTATTGAAAGCCCCGGAGATTCTATTCTGATAGAGCTGGCCGTGACACACTACATTCATCCTCTTGCCGTCTATGAGGGCTAATTGCTCATAGGGGTTCCTTATCCATTCTGCATCGCTGAGTTCAGCTTCTTATATGATTCTTAAAGAAGGAATTTCTACCTCGGCGGGAATGACAGCTTCGATACCATAAACTAGTAGATAGGGAGTTGCCCCGGTTGATGTGCGGATTGTGGTACGGTATCCCAGTAAGGCAAATGGTAAATTCCTCGTGCCATTTCTTGTGATTCTCTACCATTTTCCTTAGTATCTTCTTGATGTTTTTGTTGGCGGCCTCTACGGCTCCATTCATTTGAGGCCTGTATGATGTTGAATTCTTGTGCTTGATTTTGGAAGTTTCACACATGGCTTTCATCAGATCACTATTGAGATTGGCGGAATTGTCAGTGATGATGGACTCTGGAACCCCAAATCGACAAATAATTCGGTCTCTTACAAAATCTACGATGACTTTCTTGGTTACCCCTTTGTAAGATGCAGCTTCAATCCATTTGGTGAAGTAGTCGATGGCCACTAAAATGAACCAGTTCCCATTTGAAGCGGTGGGCTCAATTGGGATGATGACATCCATTCCCCAGGAAGCGAAAGGCCAAGGTGAGCTTGTTGCATTAAGTTCGTTTGGCGGCACCCGTATGATGTCTGCATGTATCTGACATTGGTAGCATTTCTGAACGTACCGTATGCAGTCTGTTTCCATGGTCATCCAAAAGTATCCGGCCCTAAGTATCTTCTTGGCAAAGATAAAGTCGTCCATATGTGGGCTGTAGGTTCAGACATTTATTTCCTTGAGCAATTTGGAAGCCTCTTTTGCGTCAACATACCTTAACAGTCCCAGATCGTGAGTTCTCCTGTATAGGGTTCCTCCGCTTTGAAAGAAGTTATTGGACAATCTCCGAAGGGTGCGTTTCTGAGTATGGTTCGCACGCTTTGGGTATTCTCTTTTTGTCAAATATTCTTTGATGTCGTGGAACCAGGGGTGCTCGTCCGTATCTTCTTCAACATGAGCACAGTATGCCAACTGATTATGGATCCTCACCGGAATGAGATCGGTGAAATTCTTGTCTAGATGTTGTATCATTGATGACAAGGTGGCTAATGCGTCTGCGAATTCATTTTGAATTCAGGGGACATGCCGAAATTCTATCTTTGTGAACCTCTTCTTAATTTCTTGTACATGATGCAGATATGGAAATATTTTGGAATTCTTGGTAGCCCATTCTCCTTGTACTTGATGTACCAGCAGGTCTGAATCGATGTTTACCAGTAGTTCCTGAATATTCATATCAACAGCCAGGTTGAGCCCTAATATGAAGGCTTCATATTACACCATGTTGTTAGTGCATGGGAATCTGAGTTTTGCAGACACCGGATAATGCTGACCGGTTTCTGATACCAAGACGACTCCGATACCCACTCATTTAAAATTTGCATCTCCGTCGAAAAACATCCTCCAACCGTCGTAGGATTCAGCAATATCTTCTCCTATGAATGATATCTCATTATCAGGAAAATACGTTTTTAGGGGTTCGTATTTTCCTCATACAGGATCAGCAAGATGATCTGCTAATGCGTGTCCCTTGACTGCTTTATGAGTTACATAGATAATGTCGAACTCACTCAGCAAGATTTTCCACTTGGCCAGCTTCCCAGTAAGCATGGGTTTCTGACATATGTACTTCAGGGGATCCATCCTTGATATGAGAAATGTGGTATAGGCATAGAAGTAGTGCCTTAGCTTCTGAGCTATCTAGGTTAGAGCGCAACAAGTGCATTCCAGTAGAGAGTATTGTGCTTCATAAGGAGTGAACTTATTGCTTAATTAGTAGTTGGCCTGTTCTTTTCTTGCCATTACGTCATGTTGTCCCAGAACACAACCAAAGGCTCCATCTAACACTGCAAGGTAGAGTAGTAGTGGTTTACCAAGCTCTGGCGGGACTAAGACTGGTGGTGTGGACAAGTATTTTTTGATTTTTTCAAAAGCCTTTGACAATCTCGGTTCAACTGGTTGCGGCATCCTTCTTCAGCATTTTGATAATCGGCTCGCATATGACTGTAGACTGTGCTATGAAATGACTGATGTAGTTGAGACGTCCCAACAAACTCATCACATCCTTCTTGCTTTTTGGTGGTGGTAATTCCTGGATGGCTTTAACCTTTGACGGGTCCAACTCTATTCCTCAGCGACTGACGATGAATCCCAACAATTTTCTGGCAGGAACCCCGAATGCCCACTTTGCGGGATTTAACTTTAGATTGTACTTTTGCAGCCGGTCAAAGAATTTTTTCAAATCTATTATGTGATCTGTAGCCCTCTCGGATTTTATGATGACATCGTCAACATATACCTCTATCTCTTTATGTATCATGTCATGGAAAATGGTTGTCAGGGCCCTCATGTAGGTGGCCCCAACATTCTTTAGATAGAATTGCATCATTTTGTAGCAGTACACTCCCCATTGTGTAATGAAGGCTGTTTTCTCGACGTATTCTTCATCCATTCATATCTGATGGTAACCTGCAAAGCAATCTACAAAGGACTGGCGTTCTTGCTTGGCACAATTGTCGATCAGAATGTGTATGTTTGGTAGCGGGAAATCATCATTGGGACTTGCTCTGTTTAGATCCCGATAATCAACACAGACTCTGAATTTCCCATCTTTCTTCAGAACTGGTACAATATTGGCCAACCAAGTTGGGTACTCAACTACTCTGAGGACCTTGGCTTTGATCTGCTTAGTGACTTCCTCCTTGATTTTCATGCTCGTGTCTGGCTTGAATTTTCTGAGTTTTTGCTTCACTGACGGACACATTGGATTTGTAGGTAACTTGTGAGCCACTATGGATGTGCTCAACCCTGTCATATCGTCGTATGACCATGCAAAGATATACTCATATTCTTTCAGGAACTGAGTGTATTCTTCTTTCTCTGACAGTGACAAATGGATGCTTATGCGAGTTTCCTTGACAATTTCGGAATCTCCCAAGTTGACTATCTCGGTCTCGGTCTCGTCCATGTTGGACTTGGGCTTGTTCTCAATGTTCTCCACTTCTCTGACAATTACCTCATGTATTACATCCTCATCTTTTATTTCTTCTGAGTCACTGTCCTTCTGTTGCATTGTCTCATTACATGTCACAGTCGTTGGTTCATCAATATAAGAAATATCAATGCTGTAGGGATAAAGATATGAAAGAAAAATAGTAATAATAAAACATCAAGGCATTTAAAATGTTAAACAAAATGATTTCAAATAAAGTTTTCGCAATGGAACACTGAAAATATTATTTAAAAAAATGCCAAAGAGGAAATCATTTTCAATGGTAAACAATACAATCAACCTTGCTACCTCGGGACTCGTCGGGCCCTTAATGGTTTAGCGGTCCAATTCTTGAGAGATGCTCCCTTCTCCACTGTTTAAATAGTGAGGCCTTCTTCCTCCTCCTCCTCAATTATTACACAACAATCCATATCATCGTCTTTCAAGAACAAATTCCTCAATGCTGCCACGGCTTCTTCTTCCTCTGATCCCAATATTGTATCGGCCTGCTGGAAGGTCTGATTCAGGTGTGGCACGGGTTGCTTAAGAGGATAGTATGCACCACGCCATGGTGGTGACCAATTCTAATATTCCTTCTAGGTATACTAATATCTGAGCTCGAAGTTTGTGCCATGGCACTTCAGCTGTACTAGTTTGGAGATACCTTGAAGCTTTTTACCAAGCCCCTTACTCGGTTCATACCCTGCCTGTAACGACCTGACCGGTCATTTTGCGTTATCGTACCCCGTTCCCCTAAATGAAATTTCCCATAGCGGAATTTTATGATTTATGAATTACGGGGACTGGTGGTCCGGGATTCAGAAGTGTTTTGAGTGCAATAGGAACAATTGGTTCCTTAAGGCTGGCCTTTAAGGCCAAGTTTGAATTTGGTCAACATTTTTGGTAAACGACCCCGGAATCGAGTTTCGTCGGTTCTAGTAGCTTCATGTGATGATTTCGTACTTAGGCGTATGTTCGGATTGGGTTTTTGATGACCCGGGGGCATTTCGACGCCCAATATTGAAACAAGAAGTTCCTTAAGTCCATACGTTGGTTTGGGACGCATTTTTGTGTTTTCGAGGTCCGAACGGAATTTCGAGACCGGGAATAGTTTCGATATGTTAATTATTACCGGCGTGCAAAATTTGAGGTTATTCCGAGTAGTAGACCCGTTCAATGCAATGGAATGAAATCTAGAATTTCTTAAAGTTCTTAAGTTGAATTCAAGGGGTTTGGAGGGTGATTTTGAGTTTTAGCGATGTTTTGAGTGTTCCATAAGTTCGAGCGAGTCCTTCATATGATTTGGGACTTGTTGGTATAATTTGTCAGGGGCTCGGGTGGGCCCAGAGGCCTCCCGGGCCCCAAGCTCGCCCCTGCGATCCCCTTCACGCAGGTGCGGAAAACTCATGAGACCATGAATTCATGTATAAATCTAGGGCTTTTGAATAATTTCTAGGGCTTTTGAATAATTTCTGAATTATCCACTTGAGACCATGAATTCTTGTATAAATCATATAATTTCGCTCCTTAGGCTTCGGGTAATCTATCCCTCAAATAATTTTCGAAATCCGAACGCGTGGGCCTGGGGTCAAAATTTCAAAAATCGTCAAAAATGTTAAATTTTAGGAATTCTTGCTAATCCTTCTTCTTGAACCTTAAATTGATTCAATTACATCATGTTTGTCTAGTTGTGAGCCGTCAGGAGTAGTTTCGGAGTTCGGGCGCATCTTTTGATCTGGTCCTTGGTCCGAGGAGTGCTTTTATCAAGGTGAGTCTCCTTTCTACCCTCGTAAGAGGGAAATTGTCCCTCTAGGTAACCTTGATTGCTATGTGATCTTGTTTGGGGGCCACGTATGCACCAAGTAACGAGAGTCCGTATGTAGTGGCTATTACTGCTTCGTCCGGGTTGTTAGGACACAACATGTTCATTGTCTTTCCCTGTTATAGCCTAAATATGACTTGTATTCTTGTGTGATTGGTATCGTTGTCTTTGAACGTTGTGATACTTGGCTTGATTTAAGGGTGATAAGAGAAATCACGGGATGGGATCGGGCCGTACACCATGGCAGAGTGATGATTTACTGTATTGTGGGATCAGGCCATACGCCACGACAGAGTGATGATTGATTATATTGTGGGATCAGGCCGTAAGACATGGCAGAGTGATGAGAGAGTATATTATGGGATCGGGTCGTACGCCACGACAAGATTGAGACTACAGGATGGGATCGGGCCGTATGCCACTGAGAGATTGAGACTACAGGGTGGGATCGGGTTGTACGCCACAACGAGGATTATAGAATGAGATTGGGCCGTACGCCACGGCGGATACCAACCTTGGTGGATGTTGGATTGTTAGTTGATGTCTAATACTGATGTACTTGGTTATTTTTCTTACATGCCTACTGTTTTCCTTACATCTTGCTTACTTATTTACTGTTGAACCTTAGTGAGTATCGAGTCGTTCTCCTCACTACTTCTTCGAGATTAGGCGGGATACTCACTAGGTACATATTTATGTATGTACTCATGCTGCGCTTTCTTTTCTTCTGTACTTGACTGTACAGGTCCGGAGGTTGGTACGTTTGATTATTAGTCCGGTGCTAGATACTGACCGATGTTGGTTATACTTCACGGTGAGCTGCTCTTCCTGGCGATTCCTGGCATTACCCTGGAGTTTCCTTTGGTTATTTTCCCTGTCTCTTCCGTTCAGACTGTGGATTTGTATATATGTGGATATATCCTCCTTGTATATCCTGATAGCTCCTGTGACACTCGTGACACTAGTTCCTGGCACACACGTGATATATATTTTGGGTTTTGGGGCTGTTCATATGTGTATATGTTATCTTGATCAGGCTAGGTATCATGTTTAGATGTTTAACAACTGGTAAAAAGTTGGGTTTATTAATCACATGGGAAGGGTAACACTTAGTAGAATTTATGTTGGCTTGCCTAACCCTGTTGTTGGGCGCCATCACGACCCGTGTGTGAAATTGGGTCGTGACAACATGGTATCAGAGCTCTAGGTTCACGTAAGTCTCACGAGTCACGGGAGACCTAGTAGAGTCTTGCGGATCAGTACGGAGACGTCTGTACTTATCTTCAGGAGGCTACAGGATGTTAGGAAACCTCTACTCGTTCTTACTCTATCGTGCAGTCTGTGATTTACTAAATTCATGATTCTATTCTCTCACAGATGGTGAGGACGCGTGAATCTCATGTGCCTGATCCGGGAGAGGGTGCCTCCCTTGGCGCTCCAGGTTGTGGTAGGGGAAGGGGTAGAGCACCTACTCGTGGTAGGGGACGAGGGCGTCCTAGAGCTATATCGGTCCCGCCACCAGAGGACCCTATATTAGAGGAGCAGGATGAGGTGCCCCCAGCAGATTCGGCACCCGTAGACTTTATGACGGCGCCGGGCTTTCAGGAAGCCATGGGCCGTATGATAAGGCTCATAGACACCATGTCCCAGGTTGGTTTATTTCCAGAAGACCCTGTCACTTCACAGGCGGGAGGGGGAGCCAAGACCCCTACTTCCCAGGCCGCAGGTCTGACAGCAGCATTACATCCCTCCCCAGGTACACTGCTCATGGATGATGCCCACCCTGCAGCAGCAGCACCAGAGCCCAGACCAATTGTGGGTGGTGACCAGCACAAGATGTTAAACAGATGGACCCACTTACGCCCTCCAGTCTTTGGGGGTGAGCGAGGGGAGGATGCCCAGGATTTCATTGATAGATGAAGGGATAGACTACACAACATGGGAATCCTAGCGTCCCATGGGATGGATTTTACTTCATTCCAGCTAGAGGGCAGAGCTCGCAGGTGGTGGCAGTGATATATTCTCAGCATGCCAATCGATTCTCCTACTATCACTTGGGAGCAGTTCACGCAGATGTTCTTGGACAGGTATATTCCCCTCTGAGAGGGAAGAGTTGAGGGGTTAGTTTTAGCGGTTGGAGCAGGGGCAGATGTATGTGACGGATTACGAGGCCAGATTTTTAGAGCTGGCACGCCATGCTCTTATGATATTACCCACCCATGCTGAGAGACTTCGGAGGTTTGTAGCAGGGTTGCATCCAGGTATTAGGTCCACCATGGCTCGAGATGTGGAGATGGGTACCCCGTACTAGCTTGTGGTCGAGATAGCTCGATGAATTGAGGGATACCGGATGAGGAGCAGGGAGCAGGGTCAGCCGGACAAGAGGCCAAGGTTCACAAGTGATTTCAGAGGTGCTCCAGCTAGGGGCAGGGGTCCGATGGGAGGTAGTCAGTTCAGCAGGCCTACCTATTCAGTACCACCATTGCCTCCTAGGGTTATTCCACCCAGGCCCCAGTTTAGTGCCATGCCAGAGCGCTCCTGTCATCCTCCAGCTATCCAGAGTGCACCGAACACTTATTCTATCCATAAAAGATCCTCCAGTTCTTACCGGAGCAAGGTCGTGCAGCAGAGTCACCAGCCCGCGGTTTCAGCACCAGCAGTTCTACCACCTAGGGCTGGGGGTCAAGTTGGAAGGGGCAGTCCTAGAGGGGGAGGCAAGTCCGGAGGGTGTCAGTCAGCTCCAGCACGTTCTGGGGGAGCTCAGCCTTCCGGTGCTCCAGCCAGTTTTTATTCCTTTCAGGCCAGATCAAATGCAGTGGCTTCAGACGCCGTGATCACAGGTATTATCTAAGTATGTGGTAGAGAGGCTTTAGTATTATTTGATCCGGGATCCACTTATTCATATGTTTCAACCTTAATTGATCCTTTTCTGGATGTATCTCGAGAGTCTTTGGGATCTCCTATATATGTGTCCACTCCTGTGGGCGACTCTGTGGTGGTAGACCAGGTGTATCGGTCTTGTGTGATCACCTTCTGTGGGTTTGAGACCAGAGCCGACCTTTTATTGCTCGACATTGTTGATTTTGAGGTTATCCTGGGCATGGATTGTCTATTTCCTTATCATGTCGTGCTCGATTTCCATGCCAAGATAGTTACTTTGGCCATGCCTGAGTCTCCTAGGCTGGAATGGAGGGGTTCTTCAGTTAGCACATCCAGCCGGGTTATTTCGTTCTTGAAGGCTCGACATATGGTCGAGAAGGGTTGTCTAGCCTATTTGGCTTATGTGCGAGACACCACCGCCGAGTCTCCAATGATTGATTCTGTGCCAATTGTTCGAGAGTATGCTGATGTATTTCCTTCGGATCTTCCGGGCATGCCTCTGGCCCGTGATATTCATTTCTGCATTGATTTAGCCCCAGATACTCAGTCTATATCTATCCCTCCGTATCGTATGGCTCCGAAAGAGTTGAAGGAGTTGAAGGAGCAGCTTGAGGAGTTGTTAGCTAAGGGGTTCATCAGACCGAGTGTGTCTTGATGGGGTGCTCCAGTTCTATTTGTGAAGAAGAAGTATGGGTCTATGTGGATGTGTATTAATTACCGCCATTTGAACAAGGTTACCATTAAGAACAAGTATCCCTCGCCTCGTATCGAAGATTATTTGGACCAGTTGCAGAGTGCTCGTGTGTTTTCTAAGATGGACTTGAGATTAGGGTATCATCAGTTGAAGATTCGGGCTTCAGATGTACCGAAAACTGCTTTTCGTACGAGGTATGGCCATTATGAGTTCCTAGTGATGTCCTTTGGTTTGACTAACGCCCCAACAACCTTTATGGACTTGATGAATAGGGTGTTCAGGCCGTATATTGATTCCTTCGTCATTGTCTTCATTGATGACATTTTGATTTACTCCCGTAGCCTGGGGGAGCACGAGCAGCATTTGAGACTCGTGCTCCAGACCTTGCGAGAGCATAAATTATATGCTAAATTCTCCAAGTGTGAGTTTTGGTTAGATTCCGTGGCATTTTTGGGGCATGTGGTATCCGGAGAGGGTATCAAGGTTGGTCCTCAGAAGATCGAGGTAGTTCAGAGTTGGTCGCGTCCTACTTCAGGTACTGAGATCAGGAGCTTTTTAGGCCTAGCAGGTTATTATCGCCGATTTTTGGAGGGTTTCTTTTCTATTGCAGCTCCATTGACCAGATTGACTCAGAAGAATGCCCCGTTTCGAATTTCTGACGAGTGTGAGGCGAGCTTTCAGAAGCTCAAGATAGCAATGACCTCAACGCCAATTCTAGTATTTCCATCCGGTTCTGGGCGGTACACGGTGTATTGCGACGCTTCACGCGTTCGCTTGGGGTATGTGTTGATGTAGGAGGGAAGAGTTATTGCTTATTCTTCACGCCAGCTGAAGGTTCATGAGAAGAACTACCCTGTGCACGATTTGGTCCAAAAGACCCAGTGGAGGGGCCAGCCAGTTCAGGAGGCGACTGGGAGTCTGAGGACGACATGCGGAGCAGATATCCACACTTATTCAGCACTTCAGGTATGATTCTAGACCCATTCAAGGACGAACGTTTGTTTAAGAGGTGGAGAACGTAACGACCTCACCGGTCATTTTGCGTTTCCCCTAAATTAAATTTCCCATAGCGGCGTTTTATGATTTATGACTTGCGGGGACAGGTGGTCCGGGATTCGGAGGTGTTTTGAGTGCAATAGGAACAATTGGTTCCTTAAGGCTGGCCTTTAAGGCCAAGTTTGACTTTGGTCAATATTTTGGGTAAACGACCCCGGAATCGAGTTTCGTCATTTCCAGTAGCTTCGTGTTATGATTTCGATCTAAGGCGTATGTTCGGATTTGGTTTCTGATGACCCGGGGGAATTTCAGCGCCCAATATTAAAACAAGAAGTTCGTTAAGTCCATATTTTGGTTTGAGACGTGTTTTTGTGTTTTCGAGGTGTGAACGGAATTCCGAGATGGGGAATAGTTTCGTTATATTAATTATGATCTGCCTGCAAAATTTGAGGTCATTCCGAGTAGTATAGACCTGTTCGGCACAATGGAATGAAATCTAGAATTTCTTAGAGTTCTTAAGTTGAATTCAAGGGGTTTGGAGGGTGATTTTGAGTTTTAGCGATGTTTTGGGTGTTCCATAAGCTCGAGCGAGTCAGTCATATGATTTGGTACTTGTTGGTATAATTTTTCAGGGGCTCGGGTGGGCCCAGGGGCCTCCCGGACCCCGCTCGAGGCCAAAAGCCTGCAAAAAACCCAATGCTGGTGCAGCTACTTCTGGTGTGACCGCACCTGCGATCTCTCAGTCGCAGGTGCGAGGCAGCCCCTGCGATGCTCTTCACGCAGGTGCGGAAAACCCATGGACCCTTCCTTTTTCGCAGGTGCAGACTTGTGCCCGCTGGTGCGAGTCCGTAGGTGCGGGGTTCCTTTGCAGGTGCAACTCCGCTGGTGCGGATTTTCCCTCGCAGGTGCGACCCCAGCTCCCCGACCTAACCTCCGCAGGTGCGGCCATCCTCCTTGCAGGTGCGGGACCGCACCTGCGTTCCCAAAGTAGCAGGTGCGAAAGTCCCTGTGAGACAGACTTATTTAAGGACAAAAAACACAGGATTTCTTCATTTTTTTTCCATCTTCGACCTCCATTAGAGAGAGTTTGAGTTAGGGGAAAGGCTGTCCAAGAATCTTATCATCAAAGGTTAGTAATTTCCCTCTAAATTTTCAATTATACATAGAATTCAACTAGTTTAATTCTCAAAATATCAAAATCATAAAATGGGATAGAAATTCTAGGGCTTTTGAATAATTGGTGAATTATCCACTTAAGACCATGAATTCTTGTATAAATTATATAATTTCGCTCCTTAGGCTTCTGGTAATCTATCCCTCAAAGAATTTTCGAAATCCGAACGAGTGGGCCTGGTTTCGAAATTTCAAAAATCGTCAAGAATGTTAAATTTTAGGAATTCTTGCTAATCCTTCTTCTTGAACCTTAAATTGATTCAATTACATCATGTTTGGCTAGTTGTGAGCCGTCAGGAGTAGTTTCAGAGTTCGGGCGCATCTTTTGATCTGGTCCTTGGTCAGAGGGGGGCTTTTATCGAGGTGAGTCTCCTTTTTACCCTCGTAAGAGGGAAATTGTCCCTCTAGGTAACCTTGATTGCTATGTGATCTTGTTTGGGGGCCACGTACGCACCAAGTGACGAGAGTCCGTATGTAGTGGCTATTACTACTTCGTCTGGGTAGTTAAGACACAACATGTTCATTGTCTTTCCCTGTTGTAGCCTAAATATGACTTGTATTCTTGTGTGATTGGTATTGTTGTCTTTGAACATTGTGATACTTGGCTTGATTTAAGTGTGATATGAGAAATCACGCGATCGGATCGGGCTGTACGCCACGGCAGAGTGATGATTTACTATATTGTGGGATTGGGCCGTACGCCACGGCAGAGTGATGATTGATTATATTGTGGGATCATGCCGTAAGCCATGGCAGAGTGACAAGAGAGTATATTAGGGGATCGGGCCATACGCCACGACAAGATTGAGACTACAGGATGGGGTCGGTCCGTATGTCACGGCGAGATTGAGACTACAGGGTAGGATCGGGATGTACGCCACAGCGAGGATTATAGAATGGGATCGGGTCGTACGCCACGGCGGATACCAACCTTGGTGGATGTTGGATTGTTATTTGATGTCTAATACTGATGTACTTGGTTATTTGTCTTACATGCCTACTGTTTTCCTTACATCTGGCTTACTTATTTACTGTTGAACCTTAGTGAGTATCGAGTCGTTCTCGTCACTACTTCTTCGAGCTTAGGCGGGATACTCACTAGGTACATATTTATATATGTACTCATGCTGCAGTTTCTTTTCTTCTGTACTTGACTGTACAGGTCCGGAGGTTGGTACGTCTGATTATCAGTTTGGTGCTAGATATTGACTGGTGTTGGTTATACTTCACGGTGAGCTACTCTTCTTGGCGATTCGTGGTAGCACCCTGAAGTTTCCTTTTGTTATTTTTCCCGTCTATTCCGTTCAGACTATGGATTTGTATATATGTAGGTATATCCTCCTTCTATATCCTGATAGCTGCCCGTGACACTAGTGACACTAGTTCATGGCACACACGTGATGTATATTTTGGGTTTTGGGGCTGTTCATATGTGTATATGTTATCTTGATCAGGCTAGGTATCATACTTAGATGTTTAACAACCGGTAAAAAGTTGGATCTATTAATCACATGGGAAGGGTAACACTTAGTAGAATTTCCTAACCCTGTTGTTGTGCGCCATCACGACCCGTGTGGGAAATTGGGTCGTGATAACGTGGTATCAGAGCTCTAGGTTCACGTAAGTCTCATGAGTCCCGGGCGAACCCAATAGAGTCTTGCGCATCGGTACGGAGACGTCTGTACTTATCTTCAGGAGGCTACAAGATGTTAGGAAACCTCTACTTGTTCTTACTCTCTCGTGCAGTCTATGATTTAAAAAATTCATGATTCTATTCTCTTACAGATGGTGAGGACGCGTGCATCTCATGTGCCTGATCCGGGAGAGGGTGCTGCCCCCGGCGCTCGAGGTTGTGGTAGGGGCAGGGGTAGAGCACCTGCTCGTGGTAGGGGACGAGGCGTCCTAGAGCTATATCGATCCCCCCACCATAGGACCCTATATTAGAGGATCATGATGAGGTGTCCCCAGCAGATCCGACACCCATAGACTTTATGACGACGTCGGGCTTTCAGGCAGCCATGGGCCATATGATGAAGTTCATAGACACCATGTCCCAGGCTGGTTTATTTCTAGCAGACCCTGTCACTTCATAGGCGGGAGGGGGATCCCAGACCCCTACTTCCCAGACCGTAGGTCCGACAGAAGCATTACATCCCACCTCGGGTACACTGCCCATGGATGATGCCCAGCCTGCAGCAGCAGCATCAGAGCCCGGACCAGTTGTGGGTGGTGACCAGCATAAGATGTTAGACAGATGGACTCGCTTACGCCCTCCAGTCTTTGGGGGGTGAGCGAGGGGAGGATGCCCAGGATTTCATTGATAGGTGCACGGATAGAATACACAACATGGGAATCCTAGAATCCCATAGGGTGGATTTCACTGCATTCCAGCTAGAGGACAGAGCTCGCAGGTGGTGGCAGTCTTATATTATCAGCAGGCCAGCCGATTCTCCTACTATCACTTGGGAGGAGTTCATGCAGATGTTCTTGGACATATATATTCCACCCTCTGAGAGGGAAGAGCTGAGGGGTCAGTTTAAGCGGTTGGAGTAGGGGCAGATGTTTGTGATGGATTACGAGGCCAGATTTTCAGAGCTGTCACGCCATGCTCTTATGATATTACCCACCGATGCTGAGAGAGTTTGGAGGTTTGTAACAGCGTTGCATCCAGGTATTAGGTCCATCATGGATCGAGAGGTGGAGATGGGTACCCCTTACTACCTTGTGGTCGAGATAGCTCAACGAATTGAGGGATACCAGATGAGGAGCAAAGAGCAGGGTCAGCAGGACAAGAGGCTAAGGTTCACAGGTGATTTTAGAGGTGCTCCAGCTAGGGGCAGGGGTCCGATGGGAGGTAGTCAGTTCAGCAGGCCTAACTATTCTACACCACCATTGCCTCCTAGGGTTGTTCCAGCCAGGCCTTAGTTTAGTGCCATGCCAGAGCGCTCCTATCATCCTCCAGCTATCCAGAGTGCACCCAGCAGTTATTCTAGCCATCAGAGATCCTCCAGTTCTTGTCTCACTGCTTTACCAGAGGATTCACACTGCTCTTAAGCTATTTGGGATTCCTCCTCTTCAGGGCAGCGAGTAGTAGTGCCAGGGGGTTGCTTCGAGTGTGGGGACCTCGGCCAGCAATGGAGGTTTTGTCCCAGGTACCAGGCAAGGCCGTGCAGTAGAGTCACCAGTCCGCGGTTTTAGCACAAGCAGTTCGACCGCCTAGATGTGGGGGTCAAGTTGGCAGGGGCCGTCCTAGAGGGGGAGGCCAGTCCGAAGGGGGTTAGGCAGCTCCAGCTCGTTTTGGTGGAGCTCAGCCTTCCGGTGCTCCAGCCAGGTCTTATGCCTTTCCGGCCATATCAGATGTAGTGGCCTTAGACGCCGTGATCACTGGTATTATCTCAGTATGTGGTAGAGAGGCTTCAGTATTATTTGATTCGGGATCCACTTATTCATATGTTTCAACCTTATTTGCTCCTTTTTTGGATGTCTCTCGAGAGTCTTTGGGATCTCCTATATATGTGTCCACTCCTGTGGGCGACTCTGTGGTGGTAGAATGAGTGTATCGGTCTTGTGTGATCACCTTCTGTGGGTTTGAGACCAGAGCCGAACTTTTATTGGTCGACATGGTTGATTTTAAGGTTATCCTGGGCATGGATTGGCTATCTCCTTATCATGTCGTGCTCGATTGCCATGCCAAGATAGTTATTTTGGCCATGCATGAGTCTCCTAGGCTGGAATGGAGGGGTTCTTCAGTTAGCACATCCAGCCTGGTTATTTCGTTCTTGAAGGCTCGACATATGGTCAAGAAGGGTTGTCTAGCCTATTTGGCTTATGTGCGAGACACCACCTCCGAGTCTCCAACGATTGATTCTGTGCCAGTTGTTCGAGAGTATGCTGATGTATTTCCTTCGGATCTTCCGGGCATGCCTCTGGCCCGTGAGATTGATTTCTGCATTGATTTAGCCCCAGATACTCAGCCTATATCTATCCCTCTGTATCGTATGGATCCGAAAGAGTTGAAGGAGTTGAAGGAGAAGCTTGAGGAGTTGTTAGCTAAGGGTTTCATCAGACCGAGTGTGTTGCCGTGGGGTTCTCCAGTTCTATTTGTGAAGAAGAAGGATGAGTCCATGCGGATGTGTATTGATTACTGCAGGTTGAACAAGGTTACCATTAAGAACAAGTATCCCTTGCCTCGCATCGATGATTATTTTGACCAGTTGCAGGGTGCTCGTGTGTTTTCTAAGATTTACTTGAGATCAGGGTATCATCAGTTGAAGATTCGGGCTTCAGATGTTCCGAAGACTGCTTTTCGTACGAGGTATGGCCATTATGAGTTTCTGGTGATGTCCTTTGGTTTGACTAACGCCCCAACAACCTTTATGGACTTGATGAATAGGGTGTTCAGGCCGTATATTGATTCCTTCGTCATTGTCTTCATTGATGAAATTTTGATTTACTCATGTAGCCTGGGGGAGCACGAGCATTATTTGAGAGTCGTGCTCCAGACCTTGCGAGAGCAGAAGCTATATGCTAAATTCTCCAAGTGTGAGTTTTGGTTGGATTCCGTGGAATTTTTGGGGCATGTGGTATCCGGAGAGGGTATCAAGGTTGGTCCTCAGAAGATCGAGGCATTTCAGAGTTGGTCGCTTCCTACTTTAGCTACTGAGATCAGGAGCTTTTTGGGCCTAGCAGGTTATTATTGCCGATTTGTGGAGGGTTTCTCTTCTATTGCAGCTCCATTGACCAGATTGAATCAGAAGAATGCCCCGTTTCGATGGTCTGACGAGTGTGAGGCGAGCTTTCAGAAGCTCAAGACAACATTAACCTCAACGCCAGTTCCAGTATTGCCATCCGGTCCTGGGAGGTACACGGTGTATTGCGACGCTTCACGCGTTGTCTTGGGGTACGTGTTGATGTAGGGGGGAGAGTTATTTCTTATGATTCACGCCAACTGAAGGTTCATGAGAAGAACTACCCTGTGCATGTTTTGGAGTTGGCAGCGATTGTTCATGCTCTTAAGATCTGGAGGCACTATTTGTATGGGGGGGTCCTGTGAGGTCTACACCGACCACCGCGGCTTGAAACATTTAGTTAAATAGAAGGATATTAATTTGAGGCAGCGCAGATGGCTTGAGTTGTTGAAGGATTATGATATTATCATTCTTTATCACCCAGGCAAGGCTAATGTGGTGGCCGATGCGTTGACCCGGAAGACTGAGAGTATGGGTAGCTTGGCTTATATTGCAGCGGAGGAGAGACCTCTAGCCTTGGACATTCAGTCCTTGGCCAATTGCTTGGTGAGATTAGATCTTTCAGAGCCTCGTCGTGTATTGTCACATGTGGTTGCTCAGTCTTCATTATTGGGGGAGATTAAGGCCCGACAGTTCTATGATCCGTGCTTGGCAGAGCTTCGAGAAACAGTGGTTCAGTATAGGACCAAGGAGGTTACTATTGGCGAGGATGGTGTTCTGAGACTTCAGGGCCGCCTATGTGTTCCTAATGTTGATGGCCTGAGGGAGAGGATTCTAGAGGAGGCGCAAAGTTCTCTATATTCTATTCACCCTGGTGCTACGAAGATGTATCGTGATTTGAAGCAGCATTTCTGGTGAAGGCGAATGAAGAAGGACATTGTGGAGTATGTGACTAGGTGCCTCAATTGCCAGCAGGTTAAGTATGAGCACCAGAGGCCAGGAGGCCTACTTCAGCAAATGCCCATTCCTGAGTGGAAATGGGAGCACATTGCTATGGACTTCGTTGTGGGATTGCCTCGGACTTCGCGGAAGGTGGACGCGGTTTGGTTCATTGTGGATAGATTTACCAAATCGACGCATTTCATTCTGGTGGCTACCACATATCTGAGAGGTTGGCACAGATCTACATTCGGGAGATAGTCCGGTTGCATGGTGTGCCGGTGTCCATCATATCAGATCGAGGCCCTCAGTTCACCTCGCACTTCTAGAGAGAATTTCATAGTGAGATAGGCACCCAGATAGACCTCAGCACAACATTTCATCCCCATACTGATGGTCAGTCAGAGCGTACAATTCAGATATTGGAGGACATGCTTAGGGCATGTGTGATTGATTTCGGGGGTCAGTGGGACCAGTTCTTGCCTTTGGCCGAGTTTTCTTACAATAATAGTTATCAGTCCAGCATTGAGATGGCACCATTTGAGGCGTTGTATGGACGGCGATGTCGTTTCCCTATCGGGTGGTTTGAGCCCGGCGAGGCTAAGTTATATGGCACCGACCTGGTGAGGGATGGCTTGGAGAGAGTGAAGTTGATTCAGGAGAGACTCCGTACAGCACAGTCCAGACAGAAGAGTTACGCGGATCAGAGGGCGCGTGATGTATCATTCATGGATGGAGATAGAGTCTTGTTGAAAGTTTCGCCTTTGAAGGGTATTATGAGGTTTGGGAAGAAGGGCAAGCTGAGACCAAGAGAGTTTCTGCCGTAAAGGTCCAGTGGAGGGGCCAACCTATTGAGGAGGCAACCTGGGAGTTCGAGGAGGACATGCGGAGCAGATATCCACACTTACTCAGCACTTCAGGTATGATTCTAGACCCGTTCGAGGACGAACGTTTGTTTAAGCGGTGGAGAATCTAACGACCCGATCAATCATTTTGCGTTATCGTACCCCGTTCCCCTAAATGAAATTTCCCACAGGGGCGTTTTATGATTTATGACTTGCGGGGAATGGTGGTCCAGTATTCGGAGGTGTTTTGAGTGCAATAGGAACAATTGGTTCCTTAAGGCTGGCCTTTAAGGCGAAGTTTGACTTCGGTCAACATTTTGGGTAAACAACCCCAGAATCGAGTTTCGTCATTTCCAGTAGCTTCGTGTGATGATTTCGAACTTAGGCGTATGTTCGGATTGGGTTTCTAATGAACCAGGAGAATTTTAGTGCCCATTATTGAAACAAGAAGTTCCTTAAGTCCATATTTTGATGGGTTTTTGTGTTTTCGAGGTCCGAACGGAATTCCGAGACCGAAAATAGTTTTTTATGTTAATTATGACCTGCCTGCAAAATTTGAGGTCATTCCGAGTAGTATAGACCCATTCGGCGCAATGGAATGAAATCTAGAATTTCTTAAAGTTCTTAAGTTTAATTCAAGGGGTTTGGAGGGTGATTTTGAGTTTTAGCGATGTTTTGAGTGTTCCGTAAGCTCGAGCGAGTCCGTCATATGATTCGGGACTTGTTGGTATAATTTGTCAGGGGCTCGGGTAGGCCCAGAGACCTCCCAGACCCCGATCAGGGCCAAAAACCAGCAAAAAACCTAATGCTGATGCAGCTGCTTCTGTTGTGACCGCACTTGCGGTCGCCCAAATCCACTTCACGCAGGTGCGAAAAACCCATGCACCCCTCCTCTTTCGCAGATGTGGACTTGTGCCCGCTGGTCCGGGGTTCCTTCGCAGGTGCGACTCCGCTGGTGCGGAATTTTCCTCGCAGGTGCGACCCCAGTTCCCCAGCCTAACCTCCGCAGGTGTGGCCATCTTCCTCGCAGGTGCGGGACCGCACCTGCGGTCCCAAAGTCGCAGGTGCGAAAATCCCTATGAGACAGACTTATTTACGGAACAAAAACACGGGATTTCTTCAATATTTTTCCATCTTCAACCTCCATTAGAGAGCTTTTGAGCTAGGGGAAAGGCTGTCCAAGAATATTATCATCAAAGGTTAGTAATTTCCCTCTAAATTTCCAACTATACATAAAATTCAACTAGTTTAATTCTCAAAATATCAAAATCGTAAAATGGGATAGAAATTCTAGGGCTTTTGAATAATTGGTGAATTATCCACTTGAGACCATGAATTCTTGTATAAATCATATAATTTCGCTCCTTAGGCTTTGGGTAATCTATCCCTCCAAGAATTTTCGAAATTCGAATGCGTGGGCTCGGGGTCGAAATTTCAAAAATCGTCAAGAATGTTAAATTTTAGGAATTCTTGCTAATCCTTCTTCTTGAACCTTAAATTGATTCAATTACATCATGTTTGGCTAGTTGTGAGCCGTCAGGAGTAGTTTCGGAGTTCGGGCGCATCTTTTGATCCGGTCCTTGGTCCGAGGAGTGCTTTTATCGAGGTGAGTCTCCTTTCTACCCTCGTAAGAGGGAAATTGTCCCTCTAGGTAACCTTGATTGCTATGTGATCTTGCTTGGGGTCTACGTACGCACCAAGTGACGAGAGTCCGTACGTAGTGGCTATTACTGCTTCGTCCCGGTAGTTAGGACACAACATTTGTCTTTCCCTGTTGTAGCCTAAATATGACTTGTATTCTTGTGTGATTGGTAATGTTGTCTTTTAACGTTGTGATACTTGGCTTGATTTAAGTGTGATAAGAGAAATCACGGGATGGGATCGGTTCATACGCCACGACATAGTGATGATTTACTATATTGTGGGATCGGGCCGTATGCCACGGCAGAGTGATGATTGATTATATTGTGGGATCGGGCCTTACACCACGGTAGAGTGATGAGAGAGTATATTATGGTATCAGGTTGTACGCCACGACAAGATTCAGACTACAGGATGGGATCGGGCCATAAACCACGGCGAGATTGAGACTACAGGATGGGATCGGGCTGAACGCCACAGCGAGATTGAGACTACAGGGTGGGATCGGGTTGTACGCCACAGCGAGGATTATAGAATGGGATTGGGCCGTACGCCACGGCGGATACCAACCTTGGTGGATGTTGGATTGTTATTTGATGTCTAATACTGATGTACTTGGTTATTTGTCTTACATGCATACTGATTTCCTTACATCTTGCTTACTTATTTACTGTTGGACCTTAGTGAGTATCGAGTGGACTTCTCGTCACTACTTCTTCGAGATTAGGCGGGATACTCACTGGGTACATATTTATGTATGTACTCATGCTGCACTTTCTTTTCTTCTGTACTTGACTGTACAGGTCCGGAGGTTGGTACATCTGATTATCAGTCAGGTGCTAGATACTGACCGGTGTTGGTTATACTTCACGGTGAGCTGCTCTTCCTGGCGATTCCTGGCAGCACCCTGGAGTTTCCTTTTGTTATTTTCCCCGTCTATTCCATTCAGACTGTGGAGTTGTATATATGTAGATATATCCTCCTTGTATATCTTGATATCTGCCCATGACACTCGTGACACTAGTTCCTGGCACACACGTGATGTATTGGGGTTGTTCATATGTGTATATGTTATCTTGATCAGGACAGGTATCATGTTTAGATGTTTAACAACTGGTAAAAAGTTGGATTTATTAATCACATGGGAAGGGTAACACTTAGTAGAATTTATGTTGGCTTGCCTAACCCTGTTGTTGGGCTCCATCACGACCCGTGTGGGAAATTGCGTCGTGACACTGCCCATGCCAGTATGCTCTCTATATTGCTATTCCACCATTTATCCTTCTCAATCGCGTTAAAACGTTCGATGTGATGTTAGGTTTCTCCCCCTAACTTCCTTCGGTTTTCTACCAGTGCCAAGCCTAACCTCGGTCGAGTAGTGACGAGGTCAGGTCAGACCCACTGGTCAATAATAAATAAGGAAGGAAATATACAGTATAATAATATACTAGAATTTAACAAAAGGAAACACAACAAACAATAGTACAACACACATGTTAAACAGCGGGGAATCTCCCGAGATACCGTCTCGTAGTCCCCAAATAAATACGCAGGGAGAACTCCCTAGGTACCGCCTCGTAGTCTCAAGTAAATATAGAGGGACAACTCCCGAGATACCGCCTCGTAGTCTCAAAAGAAAATGTGCAGGGAGATATCTCGGGATACCGTCCAGTAGTCTCAAAGATAAACACGTAACTCAAACAAATGAAGATAATAGTTAAAACAAGTAAAACTAATATTTAGACTAAGTACAAGTCAAGAAAAGAAGCATGAATCAACTAAGCATGCTGAAAAGAGTTCATATAAGCAATTAAGACACGTAGACGTGCTATTCTAGGCTAACAGGATAACTACGCACGCTACTATACTCAATTAGGATGAAAACAGGTTATTACTCAGTAAATTATCAAGTTTTACAATAAATTGCCCGTGTACGCACTCGTCACCTCGCGTACACGCTGATCACATATCATAACAGTATTGAATCCTAAAGGGTTTTCTCCCCACAAGGTTAGGCAAATGACTTACCTCTAACCAAGCTCAATCATTCGGTAGCAATGCTTTTCCCACGAATATCCGACTTCGATGGCCCAAATCTAGCCAAAATAAATTACATACCATAAATATATCTATAAGAAACAATTCTAATTAATGAAATCTAAGCTAAAGCAAGAAATTAGGAAAACCTAGGCATCATCTGTCGTCAATCCACTGAAGGAAGGTGGGAGGTACTTCTTGTACCTCTGAAGCCTGAGCTGCTCCACCTCAGAAGTTGCTGGCCTAGTCTCGTGCTGGATCGGAGCTACCGGATGCATAGGGATAAACTCTGGGTCCTGGTCAACCTGGACCCGCTACTCAGGGGTAGAGGCTGTAAGAGTTTGTTCCCCTCCTCGGCCTAAGATGTGGCAGGAGCTAGTGGAATCAATGCAGCCTGAGCTAAGGTGTTGAACATGCTCATGAACTAGGCTAGAGTCTCCTGGAGGGCTGGTACAGCAATAGGCACCTCAGTTTCCTGCCCTCCATCTGGAGCTACTGGGGGCTCCTCTATAGCAGCTCATGTGGGTGCTCAGGCTGCACCACGTGGTCTTCTTCGGCCTCTCGTGGCTCTAGCAGGGGGAACGAGTGTTTGGTCATCATATCCTCCGGTACGGGGTCTCACCATCTGTGAGAAAGAATAGAATACATAAGTTTATAATTTTGATGTCAACAAATTTCGCACGATAAGGAATCAAAGAAGTATAGTTTTTTCCTAATAGTTTCATAGCCTCCCGAAGATAAGTACAGATGTCTCTGCACCAATCCGCAAGACTCTAATAAACTTTCTTGTGACTCACGACACCTATGAACCTAGAGCTTTGATACCAGCTTGTCACGACCCAATCTTCCCTCCGTGAGAGATCGCGCCGGCACCTAGTCTCTACGAGTAGGTAAGACTAACATTTGCGGAATAACAACAAAAATGAAACATAAATCTAAACCACTAATAGCAACAATAATGAAATAATTGATAGAAATGTCACTCAGCATATACGATAACAGCTTGCAAAAAAAACATACAGTGTATTCCCAAGACCCGGAACATCATAAGTCACAAGCTTCTAAGAATTCACTAACTATTCTACACATCAATATTTAGAAGTAATAGAGGAAGAACTACACAAAGAGATAGAGGGGGACTCCTAGGTCTGCGGACGCGGCATATTTACCTTGAAGTCTCCGTAACAGCAGCAGGTGCACAACTAATAGCGAGGCTGGAATGATGTACCTGGATCTGCACACAAAAACATGTGCAGAAGAGTAGCATGAGTACACCACGATGGTACCCAGTAAGTGCCAAGCCTAACCTTGATCGAGTAGTGACGTGGTTAGGTCAGGCCCAATGGTCAATAATAAATAAGGCAGCAAATATACAGTATAATAATAGACTAGAATTTAACAAAAGGAAACGCATCAAACAATAGTACAACACACATGTTAAACAGCGAGGAATCTCCCGAGATACCGTCTTGTAGTCCTAAAATAAATACACAGGGAGAACTCCCGAGGTACCGCTCGTAGTCTTAAGAGTAAATGTGCAGGGACAACTCCCGAGGTATCGCCTTGTAGTCTAAATTAAATGTGCAGGGGCATCACCTGGGATTCCTTCCTGTATTCCCAATGATAAACACGCAGCTCAAACAAATGAAGATAATAGTTACAGCAAGTAAAACTACAGTTTAGACTAAGTACAAGTCAAGAAAAGAAGAAGGAATCCACTAAGCATGCTGCAAATAGTTCAGATAAGCAATTAAGACAAGTAGACGTTCTATTCTAGGATAACAGG
Source organism: Nicotiana paniculata (assembly GCA_005239505.1). Taxonomy (NCBI): domain Eukaryota; kingdom Viridiplantae; phylum Streptophyta; class Magnoliopsida; order Solanales; family Solanaceae; genus Nicotiana; species Nicotiana paniculata. Next base: position 10,615 of record MDKI01144350.1, on the reverse strand, counting down.
ATAAATACACATGCTAGTATACTCAATTAGACTCAGTAAAAAAATAAGGTTTTTCAACAAATAGCCCATGTACGCACTCGTCACCTCGTGTACATGACGCTCACATATCATAACAGTACCAAATCCTAAGGGGATTTCCTCCACACAAGGTTAGGCAATCCACTTACCTCTAACCAAGCTCAATCAATCGGTAGCAATGCTTTTCCCCAAATATCCGACTCCGAAAGGCCCAAATCTAGCCAAAATCAATTACATACCATAAATATATCTATAAGAAACTAGTCTTATTAATGAAATCTAAGCTATAAAAGAAATTAGGAAATCGACCCAAAAGGCCTCCTCGGGCCCACATCTCGGAATCGGATAAAAGTCACAAAATATGAACACCCATTAACTCATGATTCCAACCATACAAGAATTACTCGAACCCGACCTCACATTTCCTTACAAAACTCATAATTTTAGTCTAGGAAGTTTCTACCATTTTCCCCCAAATTTCCAACTCAAATCCCTAATTAGATGATTAAAATAGAAATAGATTCATGAAATATTGTCCAATCCAGGTTCGAATCACTTACACCAACCATCTCCTTGAAGAAACCTCAAAAAACCGCCTCACACCGAGCTCTTAAATCCCAAAATTTAAAATGGGAATCAAGCTCTCGAACTTGCCTTTTCTGCCCAGTAATGTCGCATCTGCAAGCCTATAATCTCATATGCGGATATTCCATTGTAGGTGCGGACTTAACTTAATTCCCCTGGGTCCGCATTTGCAAGAGAGGCGTCGCACTTGTGGATCCAATCCTGCGACCAAGGAGCCGCACCTATGACCCATAGCGCTCCTACGAACAGTCCAACCGTAGAAGCAAGGCTGCTTCTGCACAAATGCCTCTGCACCTGCGAACCCAGCTTGGGCTGCCCAATTCTGCATCTGCGCTCCTTCTTCCGCGCATGCGGTCTCCCCTCCAGGTGCGAAACACCAGAACCAAAATATCTTCAGCAATAGCCTAAGTCCAAATTCAATCCGTGAAGCATCCGAAACGCACCGGAGGTCCCGGTACCTCAACCAAACATATCAACCAGTCCTAAAACACCATACGAACTTAGTCGAACCCTCTAATTACAACAAACAACGCTAAAAACACGAATCACCCTCCAATTCTGATTTAATAAACTTGAAACTTCAAATCTCTACAACTGATGCCAAAACATATCAAGCCACGTTTGATTGAACCCAATTTTGCACACAAGTCATATTCATCCTTACGGACCTACTCTAACTTCCGGAATCAGATTTCGACCCCGATATCAAAAAGTCCATTACCGATCAAAATCTCCAAAAATTCAACTTTCGCCATTTCAAGCCTAAATAAGCTATAGACCTTCGAAACACAATCCGGACACGCCCCTAAGCCCAAAATCACCCAACTTAGCTAACAGAACCGACAACACTCCATTAGTGAGTCGTCTTTGCTCAGTTCCGACTATGATTAAAATCCTAAGAATTAAGCTTCCATTTGAGGGACTAAGTGTCCCACAACAAAGACTTTCTGACAAGTCACATAAGCCGAAAAGGATACAGGAAAGCAGTAAACAGGGGATCGGTGCTATAACTCTCAAAATGACCGGCCGGGTCGTTACAGTAAACTACTTAAAAAATTTAGTATAAACTATAAGTTAGTATATTTAGATAGATACAACTCTAAGAATTCAATATATGATTTTAATATATTGATAAATATAGTTCAGGGAAATTTTGAGAGCATTAGATAGTTTAAGTAGGTAATTGACTAAAGTTATAGTTTATGAGGTTTTTAGGCTGGGTTAAATAGCCACGTGTAGTGCCACATGGCATGTTTATTTAGATAATTAAGAGTGTGTACTAGACGCACCTCTAAGAATGCCAGGAGGGGATTTTAGTATGAAGAGCAATATAGTTCAGAATGGTTTTGAAGATAACGAATAGTTTAAGTAGGAAACTGAGAAAAACGTGATAGTTAGGGGGATATTAGGGTATTAACTCTTTTGAAAATATTGTAGAAGAAGGGAGAGAATTTTCAGATATTAAGTATGTTATGTGTATTAAAAATGAGGTAAGGCCTCTCTATTTATAGCCAACAAATGAGTGAGAAAAACGATACTTTTTGGTGCCTTTTCGTAGAACAACTCTTCATTTCCCATTCACAACTTAGAGAACTCAACAATTTTATATATAATTATCTTTTTCACCGATAAACGGCTTTAATGTAGTGCCAATATAAGCGACCCAAAATTCCCACCTTCGGGACCGTGATGGCGCCTAATATTTCACTTACTAGGCAAGCCAACGTTAGAGGATCTTTGAACCAATTTGAATCAATTAAGATAAGTAAAAACAATTAAACCCAACTGAAATTAATAATGAGTGCGGAATAACATAAGAATCATTAATATCTAAGTACAACCCGGATTTGGAGTCACAATTCACGAGCTTCTAGAGTTTCTACAAAACAAGTTTGAAATAAATATAACTGTCTTGAACGAAAAGAACAATAAAATAGGGAGAATAGAAGGGGACTTTAAGGTCTACAGATGTGATCATAACTACCTCGAGTCTCCAAAAGAAAATCCAAACTGAAACGCCTCACGGACACCTAGGATCAGTACCAAAATCTGCACAAGAAGTGCAGAGTGTAGTATGAGTACAACCAACCTGATGTACTTCGTAAGTGTTGAGCCTAACCACGATGAGGTAGTGACGAGGCTATGACAAGACACCCATGTAAAATAAACATGTGCAGATAACAATATACGTACAATACAATAACAAATAGAAGCTAAACATGTGATTTTGGGAAGGGAAATGCGAAAAGGGGGTACAAGATACGATAAATACTAAAGGGAATGATAATAAGAAACAGTCAATAAGCTTTTAACCAGTGAAACGAATAAGCATAGTGAATAAAACTGTGCGGCATCACCCTTCGTGCTTTTACTCTCTACCTCATTATGAAACAATAATATCGATACGGCATCACCCTTCGTGCTTTTACTCTCAAACTCATTGTGAAACAATAATATCGGCGCGGCATCACCCTCCGTGATTGTACTCTCAACCTCAATGTGAAACAATAATAATAGCACGACATCACCCTTCGTGCTTTTACTCTCACTTTCATCATAATCAATAAATACGGCACGACATCACCCTTCGTGCATTAAGACTCTCCCTTAATGTATAACAGTGAGCATAAACAAAAGGGAGACAGAATAAGCAAGAACATGCCTCACATCAACAATGTTTTCACAATACCAACCTCAACTTCGGAAAATAATACATAATTATCTCAAATAGCTCATAAATGCGAAAACAATGATCAATTTAGTAATTAAGTAGTCTAAGCATGGATATCATGATAAAAGGAAGGAATAAATTGCAAGAAAACAAGTTCAACTGCATGTTTTGACCCAACAACAACGCATAAGTACTTGTCACCTCACATTTACGTTGTACCAAACATCTAAACATGTAGCAAATAGGCAAACAAGTCCTAATCCCTCAAGTCAAGGTTAACCACGACACTTACCTCGCTCCAAAGACCAACTCAAAGCTCTACCATGGTCTTTCCCCTAGAATCCGCCTCCAAACCACTCGTATCTAACCACAATTGACTCAATAATATCAAATATTGATAAAGGAATCAATTACAATGCATAAATTTAGAATTCCCAAACTTTCCCCCAAAAAGTCAAATATCGACCCCAGGCCCACTTGGTCAAACCCCGAGGTTCGTACCAAAATCCATTTACCCATTCACTCCTGAGCCTGATTATGCAATTTGTTACGGAATCCGACCTCAAATTGAGGTCTAAATCCCTAATTTATAAAAGACCCACAATTCCTCCTATATCACTAGTTTTCTACCATGGAAGAACAAAGATTAGGGCTAAATATTAATGGGTGATGTTAGAAATGAAAGAAAATGAGTTAAAGTATACAAACTATGAATTGATGTTGAGTTTTTCCCTTAAAAGTCGCCTCTAGGCCGATCTCTAATGGAGAGTTTATGAAAAAATGGAAGAATCCCGTTTTTGGTTTGTTTTAATCACTAGCGTCAAGCCTTCTTCGCATTCGTGAACGGCCTGCCGTGTTTGCGATATGCAGAAACCCAAGTGGCCTTCGCGTTTGTGAGTTCTCCCACGCGTTCGCGAAGGTTGTTCCCCATTAGCCTTCGAGTTTGCGAGCCAATGCGCGTTCGCGTAGAAGAAATGACTGACCCCTCCCCCAGGTCCCTAAAGCTACGTGTTTGCGTGAATCTGGTCGCGTTCATGGAGGATAAAAACCCTAACACTCCGCGTTCGTGACACAACTATCGCGTTCGTGATGAAGAAAATCCCACCCATCCCAGTTCAGTCTTCGCGATCGCAAGAGTACCTTCGTGATCGCGAGAGACCTTCGCGATTGTGAAGAAGGAAACGAGATGACAGATGAGATGAAGAAAAAAACAGATTTCCTATGTCTAAAACCATCCGTAGCCTATCCGAAACACACCCGAGCCCTCGAGGCTCCAAACCAAATGTGCACACAAGTCCAAAAACATCATACGAACTAGATCGCATGATCAAAACATCAAAATAACGTCTAGAACTATGAATCAGACACAAATCAAATGGAAAACTGTAAAACTTCTATTTTAAAAACCGGATGTCCGAATCACGTCAAACCAACTCTATTTCGCACCAAATTTGACAAAAAAGTCATAAATATAGTAATGAACCTATATCGGATTCTGGAATGAACATACGGACCTGGTATCAACAAAGTCAAATATTAGTCAAACCTTCTAAGTCATTAAGCCTTTAAACTTCAATATTTCAACAAAATACGAAAGCTCCAGCTAGGGACCTCAGAATTCGATTTTGTACATTCACCAAGTCCCAAATCACGATACGGACCCTACGGAACAGTCAAAACATGGATCCTTGTATTATTACTCAAAACGTTGACCGAAGTCAACTCAAGTGAATGTTTAAGGCAAACTTTCATATTTCATCAGTTTTTAACATAAAGCCTTCTGGAAAATACCCGGACTACGCATGCAAATCAAGGAAGGCTTAAAGAAGTTATTGGAGGCTTCGAAATACAGAATTAGGTTCTAAAACTCTAGATGACCTATCGGGTCATCATAATCTCCACCTCTAAAACAACCGTTCGTCCTCGAGCGGACATAGAAAAGTACCTGGGATAATGAAAAGGTGTGGATATCTACTCCGCATATCTGACTCGGACTCCCAAGTAGCTGCCTCGACCAGATGAAATCTCCACTGCACTCGAACTAAATGATAACTCTTACACATCAATTGTCGAACCTTCCGGGCTAGAATAGCCATCGGCTCCTCCTCATAAGTCAAATCCTTGTCCAACTGGACTAAGCTGAAATCTATCATATAGGACGGATCACAGTGATACTTTCGGAGCATCGACACATGGAACACCGGATGGACTGCTGACAAACTGGATGGCAATGCAAGCCTATAAACCACCTCTCCCACCCTCTCAAGAATCTCATAAAAGCTGATATAACTAGGGCTCAATTTTCCCATCTTTCTGAACCTCATCACACCCTTCATGGGTGAAACCCGAAGCAATACTCTCTCTCCGACCATGAATGCAGCATCACGAACTCCACGGTCGGCATAACTCTTCTACCTGAACTGAGTTGTGCGAAGTCTATCCCTTATAACCTTAACCTTATTCAAGGCATTTTGTACCAGATCTGTACCCAATAACCGAGACTCCCCCGGCTCGAACCATCAAACTAGCGATCGGCACTACCTCTCGTATAATGCCTCATAAGGAGCCCTCTAAATGCTTGACTGGTAGATGTTGTTGTAGGAAAACTCCGTAAGTGGAAAGAAGTGATCCCACGAACTTTCAAAGTCTATAACACAAGTGCGGAGCATATCCTCCAATATCTGAATAGTGCGTTCGGACCGTCTGTCTGTCCTAGGATGAAATGTTGTGCTCAACTCAACCTGCATGCCCAACTCACGCTATAATTCTCTCCAACAGTGCAAGGTGAACTACGTACCTCGATCAGAAATGATAGACACGGTCACACCGTGAAGACAGCCGATCTTGCGGATGTAAATCTCAGCCAACCACTCTGAAGAATAGGTAACTACCATAAGAATGAAATGCGCTGACTTGGTCAGCCTATCCACAATAACCCATACCGCGTCAAACTTCCTCTAAGTTCGTGGGAATACAACAACAAAATCCATAGTGATATGCTTCCACTTTCACTCAGTAATCTCTAACTTCTTAAGAAAACCACCACATCTCTAATGCTCACACTTTACTTGCTGAAAATTTAGACACCGAGCTACATATGCCATTATATCCTTCTTCATCTTCCTCCACCAATTATGCTGCCGCAAGTCTTGATACATCTTGGTGGAACCCAGATGAATAGAATATAGGGAATTGTGGGCCTTCTCAAGAATCAACTCACGAAGTCCATCTCCATTGGGCACACAAATACGAACCTGAATCCGCAAAACTCCATCATCTCCAATAGTAAGGTTATTGGCACCACCGTGCCGCAATGTGTCTCTAAGGACAAGAAAATGAGGGTCATTCATATTGCCGCTCACGGATACGCTCAAACAACAAAGACCGAGTGACTGTACAAGCTAGAACACGACTGGGCTCTGAAATATCCAACCTCATGAACCGATTGTCCAAAGCCTGGACATCTCATGCAAGCGGTCTCTCTTAAAGATAAGATGCATGTCCAAAGATAAGATGTATGCCAAGGATGAACAGATAAGAACTCTTAAAGAAGAACTTGGCAAAGTCAAACATGAATTAGATCGAACCTGTAAATGGAATAAATCCTCTGATGCCCTGATATGGCTTCAAGAGAATCACAGTAGCAACCGGAGAGGGATTGGCTTTGGAAGTCAATTGCCCAAGTGGGATCCCAAAAGCAAGTATCTCACTCTCCCTGAGAATAAATCTGCACCCATTGTGGTAAGACTGGCCACTACAAAATTGAGTGTATTGCAAAAGAGCATGCCAGTCGAAGAAATGAGAGTTTTGTTAAAAATAAAGATTGGCTACCAAATTGGGATAGAAAAAGCTTGATTCATCCATTCTCTCATAGAAAAGGACCCAAACTAGTTTGGGTTCTTAAAACTAACCCCTGATTCTTTTTGTAGGTTCAAGTGAGATGAGGCAGCCAAATTTGGTATTTGGATAGTGGCTGCTCAAAGCATATGATAGGGAACATGGAACAGTTCCTTTCACTTGAAAGTCTCAAATGAGGAAATGTCTCCTTTGGAAACGGAAATAAAAGTGAAATTATTGGGGTTGGTAAGGTAGGTAAGGATGACACACGATCCATTGAACATGTGTATCTGATAGATGGCTTGAAATATAGCCTAATCAGTGTGTCACAACTGTGTGGCAGAGGTAACCTTGTCGCTTTGACTTCCATAAAATGTTTTGTGATCAACCTACTTACTGACAAGATTGTTTTGCAAGGAAAGAGAATGAATAATATCTATGTCATAGACTTGTCCACACTGTTTGAAAATGAACTCACTTGCCTGAGTGTGTTGGACAGTGATCCCCTCATGTGGCACAAACGACTTAGTCATGCGAGTCTGACTCAGCTTAACAAACTAGTCTCTAAGGACTCAGTGGTATGACTTCCTAACATTATGTTCAAAGAGGACAAAGTTTGTGAGGCATGTGCCAGGGGGAAATAGGCAAGGTCTTCTTTCAAAAGTAAAAAAAATAGTCAGTACCACCAGGACGTTGGAACTGGTTCATATGGATCTGTGTGGTCCTATGAGAACTCTGAGCACAGATGGTAAGAGATATGTTATGGTGGTAGTTGATGATTATTCAAGGTTCATGTGGACCTTATTCCTGGCATCTAATGATGAAGCCTTTGATATGTTCACCTCATTTGTCAAGAAAACTCAAAATCAATTAGGACATCAACTAGCATCAATAAGATCTGACCATGGTACTGAATTTGGGAATGCTAAGTTTGTTGATTTCTGTGATGAACATGGTGTCAATCATAACTTTTCTGCTCCTAGAACCCCACATCAAAATGGGGTTGTTGAAAGGAAAAACAGAACTCTTGAAGACATGGCAAGAACCATGCTTCTATCTAGAAAACTACCTCACAGCTTTTGGGCTAAAGCAATAAACACTACTTGTTACATAATCAATAGATGTCTGAATAGACCTCTTGTAGAGAAAACTCCCTATGAATTAATTAAAGGGAGAAAGCCCAACATATCCCACCTTAGGTGTAACGACCGGGCCGGTCGTTCCGAAAATTTAGCCTTGTGTCCCCCATTTCTGCTTCATTTTATGTGGTTCAACTTCATTTACGTGTGTTGGGTCGTTTGGTTCAGGTTCAGAGTGGTCATGGTGAGCATTGAGGCAATTAGTCTCTCAAGGTAGCCTAATAGTTGAGAAAGTCAACTGAGAGTTGACTTATTGGTGAACGACCTCGGAATGTGGATTTTATGGCTCGGATAGCTTCGTGAGGTGACTTGGGACTTAGGAGTGTGTTCAGAATATTTTTGTGATGTCCGGTGTAGAATTAGGCTTGAATTGGCGAAAGTTAGTTTTGGCGATTTTTGGTCGGCAGTGGAAAATAGGCTATCAAGGTCGGAATGAAATTCCAGAAAATGGAGCAGGTTCTTAATGTCATTTTGGTTATATCTGCAAAATTTCATGTCAATCGGAGGTGTTTTGGTTGTTTTCGGCATAGTTGGCGTAATTTGGAAGTTTCAAAGTTCATAGGCTTGAATTTGATGTAAATTTGGTGTTTTTGTGTTGTTTTTGGTGTTTCAAAGGCTCGACTAAGTTTGGATGATGTTATGGGATATGTTGGTATGTTTGGTTGAGGACCCAAGGGTCTCGGGATTGATTCGGATTGTTAACGGATTGATATTTGGTTTTGGAACTTGGCAGATTTTTTCTGGTTTTTGTTGCAAAGATTTTTTGTTCATCGCGTTCGCGGGTGGAAGGCCGTGTTAGCCAAGAGTAGTTTGGGGGAGCTGAGATTTTGTTCTTAACATTCTCAAAGAGGAGGACGCGAACGTGGAGGTCTGAGTGAAGTAGTCACCGCATTCGCGTTCAAGGGTACGCGTTCGCGAAGAAGAGTGGGGGTTTGGGGACCCCCAGGGGTTTTTGGTCTATGCGTTCGCATGGATGGTACGCGTTCACGGTGGGCAAGTCAGGTAAGGCATCGCGTTCGCGATGGTTCTGACGCATTCACGTAGGGTTAAGAGAAGGGGGAGCCAGTTTGTGCATCGCGAACGCGGTCCTGGTGACGCGTTCGCGATTAAAAAAATAAGCTGGGCAAAAAGCATTTAAGTTCTAATCGGGGGTTTTTGGACATAACTCAATATTCCATTAGAGAGCTCGGGAGAAGAAGGAATTGGACGAGTTTCAATGGGATTCTTGGGGTAAGTGTTCTTCAATCATTTTTGGTTTAATTTCATGAATTTGTCTTGATTTTCACCATGCAATTGGAGGAATTAAGTAGAGAATTTGGGGAAAATGGTAGGAAAGATTTGGAAATTTCTTTTGGTGATTTTAGTGGGTAATTGTGGTCCGATTTACTGTTCTTCGTATGTACGAACTCGTAGGAGTATAAGGGTTCTTGTGATGTAATTTCTATCAGATTTCGATATGTGGGCCCGGGGCTCGGGTTTGGCCAAATTTCAAGATTTTGTCTAAATTTGATGATTTTGATTGGGTTGTGTTCCATGAGTATATATTGATGATGTTAAACTAGTTTTGGCTAGATTCGGAGCAATCAGGATCCAATTTGAGGGGAAAAGGCATAGCGGACTAGTGTCGCGGCTCGGTAGAGGTAAGTAATGCTTATAAATCTTGTCCTGAGGGTATGGAACCCCGGACTGCACTATTTTCTCACTGAAGTTGGAATGGCGCACATGTCGGATGACGGATATGTGGCGAGTACTGATTTTTGGATTGGACTAGGTCCTCTCCGCGGTGACTAATGAGTTGCATATTAACTCAATAACTTATGTTAAATTATTTTCTAAGGATTTGTGAAATATTTGGGCTATAAGCCGTGTTTGGGGCCTCGTGCCGATCTGTTTAGACCCTTTGAGGGCATTTTACTGCTATTTTCCTCACTACATGTTGATGATTTTACTCAGCATCATTGTGCATACTGTTTTATTGAAACTCAATCTGATTTACACTACATGAGAATTAAAATAATGTTTTTGGGTCGAGTACCCCGTTCTATTACTTCGCCCGAGGGGCTTTTCGAGTGGTACCACCGAGTGTGGCCGAGGGCCAAGAGTGATTGTGAGGATATGATACGCCACGAGGTGGCTTGATATTAGCGCTTGGGCTGAAGGAGCCCCTCCGGAGTCTATACACACCCCTAGTGGGTGCACCGAGTGCGAGTGACGAGTGATTGGGAGGCATGAGTGACTGTGAGGTGCTGAGTGATTGTGAGGTACTGAGGGATTGTGAGGCATGACCGAGGGGATGATTATGAAACATGTTTTGCCCGAGGGGCTACTATGATTTTTCTGCATTCATTTGCATACCAAATCCTTT
>ML366348.1:0-14753 GCA_005239505.1 Nicotiana paniculata | reverse complement strand
TTATGGAAATTAAACTCGAATTCCGCTAGTCGTGCCTGTATTATCACATGCCATGGTCCAAGCTGGACGCCTTGGTACGAAGCCGGTACTGAATTGCATGATAGTTGTTCGGGATATCAAATACGACCCAAGGAACCATAACCAACGCTTCAAAATGATCAAGTTACTTTTTTGTGCATTTTATGGCAATTAAATTGGAATTCTACCAGTCGTGCTTGTATTATCGCCTGCCATGGTCCAGGCAAGACGCCTTGGAACTAAGCAGGTACCCGATCGCATGATATTTCTTTGGGACATCAAATACCTCCCAAGGAACCATATACGACTCTTCGAAATGATCAAGTTACATTTTTTAGCATTTTGTGGCAATTAAACTGGAATTCCACAATTCGTGCCTGTATTATCGCCTGTCATGGTCCAGGCCGGACGCCTTGGTATGGAGCCGGTACCGGATCGCATGATATTTGACCGGGGACAGAAAATACGACCCAAGGACCATAACCAACGCTTCGAAATGATCAAGTTACATTTTTTGGCATTTTATGGCAATTAAACTGGGATTCCGCTAGTCGTGCCTGTATTATTGCCTGCCATTGTCAAGGCCGGACGCCTTGGTATGGAACCTGTACCGGATTTCATGATATTTTTCTAGGACATCAAATACACTCCAAGGAACCATAGCCAACGCTTCGAAATGATTTAGTTAAATGTTTTGGCATTTTATGGAAATTAAACTGGAATTCCGCAAGTCGTGCATGTATTATCGCCTGCCATTGTCCAGGTCGGACGCCTTGGTACGAAGCTGATACCAAATCACATGATATTTTTCCGAGACATCAAATATGACCCAAGGAACCATAACCAACGTTTCGAAATGATCAAGTTACATTTTTTTAGCATTTTATGGCAATTAAACTCGGATTCTGCCAGTCGTGCCTATATTATTGGCTGCCATGGTCCAGGCCGGACGCCTAGGTACGGAGCCGGTACCGTATCGCATGATTTACTTTTGGCACATCAAATACGACCTTAGGAACCATAACCAACACTTCGAAATGATCAAGTTAAATTTTTTGGCATTTTATGACAATGAAACTCGAATTATGCGAGTCGTGCCTGTATTATTGCCTGCCATGGTCCAGACCGAACACCTTGGTACGGAGCCAGTATCGGATTGCATGATATTTTTCCTCGACATCAAATACGACCTATGGAACCATAAACAATGCTTCTAAATGATCAAGTTACATTTTTTGGCATTTTATGGAAATTAAACTGGGATTCCGCTAATCGTGCCTGTATTATCGCCTGCCATTGTCAAGGCCGGACGCCTTGGTATGGAACCTGTACCGTATTTCATGATATTTTTCCTCGACATCAAATACGACCTATGGAACCATAACCAATGCTTCTAAATGATCAAGTTACATTTTTTGGCATTTTATGACAATGAAACTCGAATTATGCGAGTCGTGCCTGTATTATCGCCTGCCATGGTCCAGACCGAACGCCTTGGTACGGAGCCAGTACCAGATTGCATGATGTTTTTCCTCGACATCAAATACGACCTATGGAACCATAACCAATGCTTCTAAATGATCAAGTTACATTTTTTTTGCATTTTATGGCAATTAAACTGGGATTCCGCTAGTCGTGCCTGTATTATCGCCTGCCATTGTCAAGGCCGGACGCCTTGGTATGGAACCTGTACCGGATTTCATGATATTTTTCTGGGACATCAAATACGATCCAAGGAACCATAGCCAACGCTTCGAAATGATTTAGTTAAATGTTTTGGCATTTTATGGAAATTAAACTGGAATTTCGCTAGCCGTGCCTGTATTATCGCCTGCCATGGTCCAAGCAGGACGCCTTGGTACCGAGCCGGTACCAGATTGCATGATATTTGTCCTTGACATCAAATACGACCTTAGGAACCATAACCAACGCTCGGAAATGATCAAGTTACATTTTTTGGCATTTTATGACAATAAAACTGGAATTCTGCCAGTCGTCCCTCTATTATTGCCTGCCATGGTCCAGGCCGGACGCCTTGGTACGGAGCCTGTACCGGATAGCATGATATTTTTCCGGGACATGAAATACGACCCAAGGAACCATAACCAACGCTTCGAAATGATCAGGTTACTTTTTTTGGAATTTTATGGCAATTAAATTGGAATTCTGCCAGTCGTGCCTGTATTATTCCTGCCATGGTCCAGGCCGGACGCCTTGGTAATAAGTCGGTACCCGTTCGCATGATATTTCTCGGCGACATCAAATATCTCCCAAGGAAACATAACCGACGCTTCGAAATGATCAAGTTACATTTTTTAGCATTTTGTGGCAATTAAACTGGAATTTCGCCAGTCGTGCCTGTATTATTCCTGCCATGGTCCAGGCCGGACGCCTTGGTACAAAGACGGTACCGGATCGCATGATATTTGTCCGGGACAGAAAATACGACCCAAGGACCATAACCAACACTTCGAAATGATCAAGTTACATTTTTTTGGCATTCTATGGCAATTAAACTGGAATTCCGCCAGTCGTGCCTATATTATTTTCTGCCATGGTTCAGGTCGGACGCCTTGGTACGGAGCCGGCACTGGATTGCATGATATTTGTCCGGGACATCAAATACGACCTTAGGAACCATAACCAACGCTTAGAAATGACCAAGATACATTTTTTGGCATTTTATGGCAATTAAACTGGCATTCCTCTAGTCGTGCATGTATTATCTCCTGCCATTGTCCAAGTCGGACGCCTTGGTATGGAGCCTGTACCGGATTGCATGATATTTTTCTAGGACAGCAAATACGACCAAGGAACCATAACCAACGCTTCGAAATGATCTAGTTAAATGTTTTGGAATTTTATGGAAATTAAACTAGGATTCCGCCAATCGGGCCTGTATTATCTCCTGCCATGGTCTAGGCCGGACGCCTAGGTACGGAGCCGGTACCGGATCGCATGATATTTGTCGGGGACATAAAATACGACCTTAGGAACCTTAACCAACGCTTCAAAATGATCAAGTTACATTTTTTGGCATTTTATTAATATGAAACTCGAATTCCGCCATTCGTGCCTGTATTATTGCCTACATGGTCCAGACCGAACGCCTTGGTACGGATTCGGTACCAGAATGCATAATATTTTTCCGGGACATCAAATATGAACCATAGAACCATAACCAATGCTTCGAAATGATCAAGTTACATTTTTTGGCATTTTATGGAAATTAAACTAGAATTCCACTAGTCGTGCCTTTATTATCGCCTGCCATGGTCCAAGCTCGACGCCTTGGTATGGAGTCGGTACTGGGTTGCATGATATTTGTCCGGGACATCAAATTCGACCCAAGGAGACATAAACAGCGCTTCGAAATGATCAAGTTACTTTTTATTATGGCAATTAAACTGGAAGTCCGCCAGTCGTGCGTGTATTATCGCCTGCCATGGTCCAGGCCGGACGCCTTGGTACGGAGCCGATACCGGATTGCATGATATTTGTACAGGACATCAAATACGACCCCAAGGAACCACAACCAACGCTTCGAAATGATCAAGTTACATTTTTTGGCATTTATGGCAATTAAACTCGAATTCCGCTAGTCGTGCCTGTATTATCACCTGTCACGGTCCAAGCCGGACGCCTTGGTGAGCCGGTACCGGATCGCATGATATTTGTTTGGGGCATCAAATATGACCTAAGGAACCATAACCAACGCTTAGAATTGATCAGGTTACATTTTTTGGCATTTTATGGAAATTAAACTAGAATTCCACATGTCGTGCCTGTATTAGTGCTTGCCATGGTCCAGACCAGACACCTTGGTATGGAGCCGGTACCAGACCGCATGATATTTGTCTAGGACAGCAAATACAACCCAAGGAACCATAACCAAGGTATCAAAATGATTAAGTTACATTTTTTGGCATTTTATGGCAAATAAATTGGAATTCCGCCAGTCGTCCCTGTATTATCGCCTGCCATGGTCCAGGCCGGGCGCCTTGGTACGGAGACGGTACCGGATCGCATGATATTTGTCCGGGACATCAAATACGACCTTAGGAACCATAACCAATGCTTCGAAATGATCAAGTTACATTTTTTGGCATTTTATGGTAATTAAACTGGATTTCCGCCAGTCGTGCCTGTATTATCGCCTTCCATACTCCAGGTCGGACGCCTTGGTATGGAGCCGTTACCGGTGTGAACAACTAATTTTTGACCACACCCAAATTCTATACTATTTTGGTGTATATATTTCTTTTAGGTCTAATCTTAATACTTTAAATTTTTATCTTACTCTTAATATGTTTTATTTAATAAAATTAAAAACTACAAAAAATATTCACAATCTTAGAATATAAGATTTGTTCTTATTTTTAAATAGAAGAAAATTTATATATAAACTTGGCTTCTTCTAATTTAAATGTAAGTTATAATAGTATTTTTCTTAGTATAATTTAAACTATAGTGTAAATATTGGGATTTTTTATTTATGTAGTGTATATATATATATATATATATATAACCCACCTTCCCCACTTCCCCATTTTACTCATGCCTTACCCCTACAAATCCTAACTAACCACCCATGACCCCTCACGTCCTACAAATTGCAGATGCACATACACATGATAAAACTCTTTCTTCAAAATCAAAAATGGAGGACCATTTTTCATCGATCTCTCTCTTCACCAGCAGCTAGCACCCTTCCGCCACTCGCCTCTACCGCCGTCCATCCCCGCTCTCAAACCCGCCGGGATCTTCCCTACACCATAATAGCTCCTTTTTTCCGCCTCTCATCAAAACAACCCCTGCAAAAAACAAACGCCGCCGCCTGCACCCCCCATTCTCGTTAGCCAGCCGCCGTACCTGACAACCGGCGGGTCTGGTCGTCCATCACAGCATACGGATGAACATGCGATGGCAGCCCCATTAACACAGAAAACAACAGCCGTCCAGACCTTCAGGACTTCAACCATTGAACACCCCTAAAACTCCATTGAAACCACCCCCAAACTGACATGAAATCAAGCACCAATGTCCAGCCCCAAAAATGTTGCAACTCAGCTCGCAAACACTCTAAAACTCCATTAAAATCAGTGGCAAAAACAGTCCATTTTTGTGCACAAAATAGCAACTCCAAAGTTAAGTCGTCGAGTTTGAGTTCGTGCGTAGTTCGTTGATCTTGGTCGAGGTTCCTGTTCAGTTGAGATTTCGCCGTGTAAAACATCTTGAAAGGTCAATCTCTTACTGCTCTTCAAGGTTTTATGTTTATTGTGCAGGATTTGATGATGATAAATGAGATAAAATCTTTCTCTGTGCTCAGTTGTTAAGATCTTTTCTTTAATATATGATTTCAACAGAGAAATAGCTATTGAAAGGTCCAATTCTACTTTATTGATTACTTTCGTGCTTTATAATTGTTTGTCCGATAATTTATTTGTATGTGTGGTTCAAGTTTGGTTTGAAGAATACTGAGTTTTGATATTGTTTGTTCGTTTGAATACTGAGTTCTAAATTGGTTTGATATTGTTTGAAGAATACTGTTTCAAATTGGGATAGTGATATGTGAGTTTTATGATTTTTGAATGTTTATTATGAATCTGGGTGGTATTTTTTTAGTTTATTGTTCCTGTTAGTTGCTTTTATCAGATGTTGTTGGTTTATTTTTGTGATACTATTTATGAGCCTGAATCACCGCCTGAGGTTAGAAAGTGTTATCTCTGAATCTAATGGCTCTATTTTGTTAAAGCTGAAATTCTTTGTTGCTTCCTTTCATAATACCGCTCCTAATTTCATTAGATGTAGTTTAGATATTAAAATGTGTTACTAAATATTATAAGTGGGTTCATATCCTTACAACAAATTTTAAAGTAATTTAGGGAAAATTAATCAATTCATGGATCATCGTAGCTTGCGGATTTTCAAAATAAACTTAAGTTATGCATTTGCGCGACTTTGGAACTTTTCTTAAATAATGAAGCGTGACAAATTGTGTACACATACGCGTGACATGATTTAAGAGCAAACCTTTTTCAGATAAAACCAAGGTACACATTCGCGTGACTTTGGCCAAATAATTTTAATATTTATCAAGGGCTATTAATTATGTACACGTACGCGTGACATGGTTTTTAGCATGCTAAATAAAATGAGTATACGTACGCGTGACTCGTCTCAGGATAATTTCTTAAAAACGGTAAAAGGAAAAATACACATAGGTCCTAAAAATTAGTAATTAGATAATTTGAGCCAAGTATGAATCACTAAGCGACCGTGCTAGAACCACGAAATTTCTCCGATTCAGGAATTTAAACCGGTGACTTGGGAAACCATAAACTATTCCAAGTGGCGACTCCAAAAATCCATTATCCCACCCTTACTGGGAAAATCCATTATCCCACCCTTTCTGAGTCTTCTAAAAATTGGTGCACACGTTCACGTGGCCCGCCTTTCTGTTAGAGGTCATACCAAGTAAGAAATACAGGGATTGACTAGCCACTAGGCTGGATAGTCTTTCGTGCTACCGGTACGTCACTCCCACCCGACTCTAGTTGTCTGCTCGGGTAGCCAAAGTCTAGAACAAAATCTCAGGTTTAACCCTAGAATGACAAAACCTCATGCCGGATCCCTAGTAGGAACGATTATCTGCATCATGTGCATTTTGACTTAGGGGACTCAACATAGGGGTTGGGTCCGTCTAGGACAGGTGTACCCGAAACAAAAAGACCATCCTGATGCATCCTACTTGCTATATGTGCATTATTTGTCTCAGTTTGTTGTTGACCGGCTAAAGGAAAAAAAACAATAGAAAAACCAAGAGTGAGGAAAGATAGAAATTTACCAGTGTTAAAAAAAATCCTGGTAGCTGAAAATATCCCGAAACTCTGCCAAATTTTCCCGAAAAAAAAGGGAGAAAAAGAATTTCAAAATAATTGAAAATGAGGGGGAAAAGAATTTCAAAATAAGTCAAAATCATTTTTCTTTAGTTATGTCAAAACTAACCGAACTACGCGGGTATGATTCTCATCGGATGTGAGATACGTAGGCAAACCCCATCGGATGCGATCATATCCATAATTAATCTAGAAAAAAAAAATCAAAAAAAATGATGAGAGAAACTTTTTTTTTAAAAAAAGCATAAAAAAGAAGAGCATTAAATTCAAAAGGAAATAAACCAATAAGCCGGGATGAAGCATGAAGCCTTCCAAAATCATTTTAGAAATGAAAATGGCATTAGGTGCATGACATACAATGTGTGATTAATATCTGCAAAATGCCTAACTCTAACATGTTTGTTGTTTGTCATCGAAAGATAAGTTAAAAAGAGGTGGTTGGTTTGTGGTTTAAACTGGCGACTTACCCTTACAACACGAGATCAAAAGGAAAAGTAGAATGGCAAACAACAGTGAGAATGAGTCAGATAATGATGATGTCCATGGAGAATTGGTTGAACAAGGTTCGTGACTGGTTAAAGAAGTAAGAGTGTTGAAGCAACAATTGGCAGAGATTTACCAAGCTTGGATGAATGGACAGGAACCGCCTTTACTACCTATAGGGTCTTCAGATAATCTTCATAATGTGTCAGTTGCAAATCAAGTGCCCATCTCTCTAACAAGTAACCCATTGTACCAACCTGGATTCAGTCCGAGCATAAACCTTCCCACTATCCCTAGTACTTCCATTCCACTTCCTCCAATCGCAACCCTCAGAAATGACCCACCTATTGTACCCATTGTCCCTACTTTCACCGTTCCTCAACCGGCTCTCGCTCAAAAGCTCAACAATGATTCACAAATGAATGCTCATGAGGCCC
Organism: Nicotiana paniculata; assembly: GCA_005239505.1. Classification (NCBI taxonomy): domain Eukaryota; kingdom Viridiplantae; phylum Streptophyta; class Magnoliopsida; order Solanales; family Solanaceae; genus Nicotiana; species Nicotiana paniculata. The sequence goes on along the minus strand of ML366348.1, from coordinate 6,916 downwards.
AACATACTCTCCAGAATTGACTTTCAAGGTTCCCGATTCATTCAAGCATACTTNGGAGGCCACAAGAGTGTGTCATTTAACGATCTATGCATGTTTCCCCATGTCCATTTGCCACCCGGTTTCAAGACCCCCAAGTTTGACAAGTATGACGGGCATGGTGATCCCATTTCCCATTTGAAGAGGTATTGTAACCAATTAAGGGGGAAGGAGGCAAAGAAGAATTACCCATGGCTTATTTTGGGAACGTTTGAGAGGAATTGCTTCCGAGTGGTTCATAGATCAAGACATCCCTCGCTGGCATGTTTGGAACGACATGGCTCAAGATTTTGTCGTACAATTTCAGTACAATATTGATATTGTTCCAGACCGATCCTCTCTTGTCAACATAAAGAAGAAGTCAACAGAAAGCTTTAGAGAATATGCAATCAAGTGGAGAGAGCAGGCCGTTAGGGTCAAACCACCAATGAAAGAGGCAGAAATGATTGACTATTTTCTCCAAGCTCAGGATCCTGATTACCTCCATTAAATGTTAGCTGCTACTGGTAAACCTTTTGCTGAGGCGATTAAGATTGGTGAAATAGTTGAGAATGGCATGAAGTCGGGAAAAATTGTGAGTCAGGCAGCCCTTAAGGCAACCACGCAAGCAATTCAAAGCGGGTCAGGCAGTTTCAGAAATCAAAAAAAAAAGAGGAAAGATCCATACAGGATGACAATGATGAAGTTTGCTAGGGTCCCAAAGAGATGTTCTATGAGATCAATATGGTTCAAGTTGGTGAAATCCCCAGCCATGAAAGTGTTCAGCTCATTGGTCCAGATACCTCGCTCAACAACTGGGAAGCAACTCCTCTTCACATCAGGAAGGAGCCTTGGTAGTCTGTTTTGTTGCTTTTTCTGTATTTGGATTATTTTAAGGGTTGTAATATAGATATTTTAGTTTAATTGCTTTGCTTTGATGTTAACCCTTCTATCCTTTGAAATTCAATGAAACATAGTTCCATTTTCTTAGTAAAATTCTCTCTTTTCCTTCTCCTAATTTTTGTTAATTTCTTATCCTTTTCAGTTTCGTTAATGCTGGATTCAAAACCATGACACGCATGCAGAATTCATGCCTAGAAAAAAGCTGTCTAATCTCGAAATAATGCATCAAGAAGTTGAGATTCCCTCTCTCATAATCTTTGTTGAAGCAAGGATCGAAGACAGTGACTGGGTCAGTCCCGATTGGAATAGTTGAGTTTAATTGATGAAAAGCGTTTGGCGACAATTTGTTTTGGTCAATTATACAAACAAAGAATGGCATGCGCTTACAACAATAAAGTGCACCCAAGACAATTTGAGGTAGGACAACTTGTTTTGAAACGTATCTTTCCGCACCAGGAAGAAGCAAAAGGAAAGTTCGGCCCCAAATTGGCAAGGTCCTTACCTCGTCAAGAAAGTATTGTCAAAGGATATCTACACTTGGCAGATATAAAAGGAAAGGTGACAGAAATATCTGTCAACGCGGATGCGGTCAAGAGATACTATGTCTGACATGGCTCTGTTGGGCATTTTTATACTTAGTAGTCTCAGGTTGGGATGACGAAAGGCCATCATTCTCGCTACCCAAACATTGTTTAACCCTAGTTAGACCTTTGAAGCCTTGTTTATATTTCTTTGTTTCCCCTTTTTTGGAACCAATGTACTTTTAATAAAAAAAAAAAAATACAAAAAAAAAAATCAAAGAAAATCATCAAAACAAGTTCATGTTAATTGAACTACGTCCAGCCTGATTCCGAAAGGATACGTAGGCAGCCTCACTGTGGGTTTCGGTCACCCTAAAATAAAAACCTACATTTCCCAGTAGTCAAAGAAATTGAAGCATGATTTTATTTTATTTTTTGACGGTTTTCCGTCAAAATGGTTCCAAAAGTTGTAATTCAGTTGAATAGTTCTTTTTACCTTTCCCTTTTAAGACCTTTTGATCAACTTTCGAGAATGCTAAGTTGGTATATTATAGTGATGCCTCGGTCATTGTATAGAGAGAAAAATAAAATGAGAGAGTCTTATTGGTGAAAACCTTCACAGGCACTATAAGGCGATAGTGAGTTGAGAGAAAGGCAAATGAGAGAAGTCAATTGGTGAAAACTCACAAAGGGCATCGTTGATCGATTTAGGCATTCATATATCTCGGCACAAGCATGGTTAAGACAAATAACTCAGTTTCGAAGTGAAGTTTACAATAGATTTTGAGAATTAGACGGTTTGGAGGGATCAGGCATCCAGTCCAAAGTGCATGTCACGTTCATTGAAGTCAGCATATTCCTCCAGATAAGTCCTTTTCATTTTTATTTTTCTTCTCTGAAATGTATACTTCTTGATTAAGTTGTAATACCTATTAATTTACCTTCTTGTTTTCTTTCATACCCTTCTTTTTAAATCCCTTTCAGTCTAATTCATCAAAGCAAAGCAAAGAAAAGGCCGCAAAATTGGTTACAATTTTCCTATTATATGAAGCTAAACATTCTGGTCATGAACATTATGGGCAAAGGAATTAAGCCATCTTTGAGCTTCCCTGACGAGCAAAAGGCTTGAAGGACTGAACAATGTATCAAGGGTCAACGAAAGTTACTCAGTTAAAATTTATTCTGGGAGCAAGGTTGTTTGCACCATAAACATAAATGTGATAGGCGCAAAATAGTCAGGTTCTAACATTGAGAAAGAAGATCTCCAGAAACAATGACAGAATCTCTAGGCAATTTGTACGACCATCGATGGAGTCAGTTTTTCTAACAAGTGTAATGGACACAAGGTCAAGTCGCCAAAGAGATCAAGGCCACAAACTGACCACCATTTTAAAAACTAATGAATCTTTCTTTGTTCAGAACATGAACAGAACAATTTTAGGAAACAGTTCGTGAAAAGACGAACACCACCAAGTGAAGTTCTAAAATCCTTGGTTTTCTTCTAATATACATGTAATCATGTTATTCTTAATTTCATTATAGGGAATCAATACGCTATCTTCAAAACAGGGTACCAAATCCCCTGGTCGCATTAATTATTGCCAACACAGGGTACTACATTCTCTGGCTACATCTTATTGCCAACACAGGGTACTACATCCCCTGGCTGCATTTATTTTCTGCCTACATAGGGTACGACATTCCCTAGTAGCATCTCAGAGAGCCACGAGCCTCATTTCATTGCCAATCACAGGGTACTACATCCCCTGGTCGCATTACTTTTTGACTACATAGGGTACGACATTCCCTAGTAGAATCTCAGTGAGCCACGAGCCTCATCTTATAGCAAACACAGGATACTACATCCCCTGGTTGCATTTTATTGCCAACATAGGGTACGACATTCTCCAGTAGCATCTCAGAGAGCCACGAGCCTCATTTCATTGCCAATCACAGGGTACTACATCCCCTGGTCGCATTACTTTTTGACTACATAGGGTACGACATTCCCTAGTAGAATCTCAGTGAGCCACGAGCCTCATCTTATAGCAAACACAGGATACTACATTCCCTGGTTGCATTTTATTGCAAACATAGGGTACGACATTCTCCAGTAGCATCTCAGAGAGCCACGAGCCTCATTTCATTGACAATCACAGGGTACTACATCCCCTGGTCGCATTACTTTTTGAATACATAGGGTACGACATTCCCTAGTAGAATCTCAGTGAGCCACGAGCCTCATCTTATTTCCAACACAGGGTACTACATCCCCTGGTTTTATTTCTCGTTTCTAATATAGGGTACGCCATTCCCTAGTAGAATCTCAGAGTGCAACGAGCCTCATTTTATTGCCAACACAGGGTACTACATCCCCTGGTTGCATTACTTTTTGCCAACATAGGGTACGACATTCCCTAATAGAATTTCAAAGCGCCACGAGTGTCATTTTGTTGCAAACATAGGGTACGACATTCCCCAGTAGCATCTTAGAGAGCCACGAGCTTCATCTTATTTCCAAACACAGGGTACTACATCCCCTGGTTGTATTTTATTGCCATCATAGGGTACGATATTCCCTAATAGCATCATAGAGTACCATGAGCCTCATCTTATTGTCAACACAGGGTACTTCATCCCCTGGTTGCTTGCATTCTTGTTAACGCTGGGTACGACATCCCCTATTAAAAAAAATGTCTTTTACAATTCTTAATTATGCAATATCAAAGATAGTTTAATGTGTTCTCAATAACTCACAAAAATTTCCTAGGCAAACTGGGGAAGAAATTATTGTTCGTCTTGTTTGTTTGTGATGGCTTGTAGGTTTTTCTGCAAAGCATGGATTGAATGTGCAAAAAATAAGAGTCCAGATCTTGCCAGATAAAATGGAATGTTTGATCTCAATACCAGCCGCAACCAGCTTTAACATAATACAGTTAGAGACTAAGGATTTCAAGATCCAACTTCTTATCATCTGATCAAGAAACAAGCCTGTGAGAATATTTCGTAGTCTTTTATATCGAAGAGCATCAAGTTTCAGTCTAAAGTCAATGAAGGAAGCAAGTCAAGAATCAACAACAAGAATCTATATGACATTTAGATAGGAATTTGTTAACTCTTAGATTTTAAGAATATGTAATTTTCTGTTCATTTTGATGTAATAGTCGGAACTGCGGACCGGAACCTCGACGGAACTTCGCTCGACTCTCTATCTATACTCCATTATCCTTCTTCCACCTGAACTACACTTGACCTGACTCCCTTATAACTAGGGATATGTAGGGTGCCTAAAACCAAGGCTCGGTCGCAACACCTTCTTTATCTTCTTTTCCTTCTTAAATAATAGTGATGTCAAAAATCAGTCACCTTGTTCATAACTAGGGATATGTAGGGTGCCTAAAACCAAGGCTCGGTCGCAACACCTTCTTTATCTTCTTTTCCTTCTTAAATAATAGTGATGTCAAAAATCAGTCACCTTGTTCATAACTAGGGATATGTAGGGTGCCTAAAACCAAGGCTCGGTCGCCACTCGCCTTTGCCGCCGTCCATCCCCGCTCTCAGACCCGCCGGGATCTTCCCTACATCATAATAAATCCTTTTTTCCGCCTCTCATCAGAACAACCCCTGCACAAAACAAATGCCACCGCCTGCACCCCCCATTCTCGCTGGCCAGCCGCCGTACCTGACAATTGGCGGGTCTGGTCGTTCATCACAACACACGAATGAACACGTGACGACAGCCCCATTAACACAGAAAACAACAGCCGTCCAAGACTTTAGGACTTCAACCATTGAACACCCCTAACACTCCATTGAAACCACCCCCAAACTGACGTGAAATCAAGCACCAGTGTCCAGCCCCGAAAACGCTGCAACTCAGCTCGCAAACACTTGAAAAATCCATTAAAATTAGTGGCAAAAACAGTCCCTTTTTGTGCACAAAATAGAAACTCCAAAGTTAAGTCGTCGAGTTTGAGTTCGTGCGTAGTTCGTTGATCTTGGTCGAGGTTCCTGTTCAGTTGAGATTTCGCCGTGTAAGACATCTTGAAAGGTCAATCTCTTGCTGCTCTTCAAGGTTTTACGTTTATTGTGCAGGATTTGATGATGATAAATGAGATAAAATCTTTCTCTGTGCTCAGTTGTTAAGATCTTTTCTTTAATATATGATTTCAACAGAGAAATAGCTATTGAAAGGTCCAATTCTACTTTATTGATTACTTCCGTGCTTTATAATTGTTTGTCCGGTAATTTATTTGTATGTGTGGTTCAAGTTTGGTTTGAAGAATACTGAGTTTTGATATTGTTTGTTCGTTTGAATACTGAGTTCTAAATTGGTTTGATATTGTTTGAAGAATACTGTTTCAAATTGGGATTGTGATATGTGAGTTTTGTGATTTTTGGATGTTTAGTATGAATCTGGGTGGTATTTTTTTTAGTTTATTGTTCCTGTTAGTTGCTTTTATCAGATGTTGTTGGTTCATTTTTGTGATACTATTTATGAGCCTGAATCATCGCCTGAGGTTAAAAGTGTTATCTCTGAATCTAATGGCTCTATTTTGTTAAAGCTGAAATTCATTGTTGCTTGCTTTCATAATACCGCTCCTAATTTCGTTAGATGTAGTTTAGATATTAAAATGTGCTACTAAATCTTATAAGTGGGTTCATATCCTTACAACAAATTTTAAAGTAATTTAGGGAAAATTAATCAATTCATGGATCATCGTAGCTTGCTATTGAGCACGATAAATCGTGTACACGTACGCGTGACATGATTTAAGTGCAGATTTCAAAATAAAATTAAGTTATGCATTTGCGCGACTTTGGAACTTTTCTTAAATAATGAAGCGTGACAAATTGTGTACACATACGCGTGACATGATTTAAAGCAGACCTTTTTCAGATAAAACCAAGGTACACATTCGCGTGACTTTGGCCAAATAATTTTAATATTTATCAAGGGCTATTAATTATGTACACGTACACGTGACATGGTTTTTAGCATGCTAAATAAAATGAGTATACGTAGGCGTGACTCGTCTCAGGATAATTTCATAAAAGCGGTAAAAGGCAAAATAAACATAGGTCCTAAAAATGAGTAATTAGATAATTTGAGTCAAGTATGTATCACTAAGCGACCGTGCTAGAACCACAGAATTCGGGAGTGCCTAACACCTTCTTCCAGGTTAACAGAATTCCTTACCCGGATTTCTATGTCCGCGGACTGTAAACAGAGTCAATTTTTCCTCGATTAGGGATTTTAAACCGGTGACTTGAGACACCATAAACTATTCCAAGTGGTAACTCTGAAAATCAATAAATCCCAAAATCGATTATGTCACTTAAATTGGAAAAACTCCATTATGCCACCCTTACCGGGTGAAAAAGGAGGTGTGACAACCGGATCGCATGATATATGTCCGGGACATCAAATATGACCCAAGGAAGCATAACCAACGCTTCGAAATGATCAAGTTACA
>ML366346.1:79068-101860 GCA_005239505.1 Nicotiana paniculata | reverse complement strand
CATTCACCTTATCCTTTCCTTTGTTCCTGTTATCCTTCACTTCCTTCCATTGTTGATTAAGATCGCCAACCAAGGCGATTAGGTATATTCCTATCCTAACCGCAAATCCGCTCCCATGAAGGGTTAAGATCTTGCTCTACCCAATCTTATATGCAATCTAGAATTCCCTCTCCCGAGTTCAATCCTAGATTCGTAAGTAGTATTCAATTGGTGATCAAGCACTAAATAATTAAGCGCAAGATTGAATAAATAAACCAATATGATAAATAATAAGAACAATTCAAGCTTGAAACTACAACGTTCATGTAGCACCCAAAACGCTAGAACTAATAAACTATGAAATTAAAGGAAGAGAAGAGAAGGAAAAATTAGGTAAAAGCCTCCTTCAAGCGTGGTGTATGTTCCTCCACGTGAATTTCCCTTCAAAATATGTTAGATCCCCTCAAAAATAAGTTTAGACTTGCTTTTATACGTGTTGGGTAGGTTTAGGGATGAAATAATCGTGTCCTGGGCAAAATAGGACAAAAAACTCATCACCGGCGCCCTGGCTAGCCCCGGACGCCCACCAGGGCGCTGCTACAATTGCCATTCTGCCTTCAGTTCCACAGGTGGCGCCCAGCCCTGCCTGTGGTGCCCAAAATTGCCAATTTGCCCGATTTTTGCGTTTTCGTCCGTTTTGGCTCTAATTTCGCGCGTTTCGCCCCCGATCGATCCCGAATCATTCCTAAACATAAGAAAACTTCAAATTAATATAAATCATCACATTTAACATCCAAAACTCACGAAACAAAAGTAAAACACGAGGCGATATACATAGAAATATATACATTTTAAGCTAAACATCAACTTCTTCGATCACCGACTTTGATAGTTGTACGACAATCCCGAGATTATGTTATCTTCTTCAACCGAGGATCCCAATTTAGCGAGTGCATCGGCCTCGCTATTCTGTTCTCGAGGTATGTGGACCAGGGTCCACCCTTTGAAGCGATGCAATGTCACTTGAAGCTTGTCTAAGTATCTTTGCATATTGTCTTCTTGAACTTTGAAGCTTCCATTTACTTGGTTAACCACCAAAAGAGAGTCACATTTTTCCTCGATGACCTCTGCTCCTTGGCCCTTGGCTAGTTCGAGACCTGCAATTATGGCCTCATACTCAGCCTCATTGTTAGTCAACTTCGAAGTTTTTATGGATTGCCTAATTATGCCGCCCGTAGGCAGTTTTAGAACTATACTGAGCCTGGACCCTCTCACATTCGAGGCACCGTCAGTGAAGAGGGTCCATACCCCCGATGATGTGCCTGTTTTTAAAAGGAATTCTTTTTCCACTTCGGGCACTAGGGTAGGCGTAAAATCGGCCACGAATTCTGCCAAATTTGAGACTTGATAGTCGTTCGAGGTTGATATTTGATACCGTACCCTCCAAGTTCGATGGCCCATTTGGATAATCGACCCGATAATTCGGGCTTACGCAAGATGTTTCGAAGTGGATATGTAGTTAACACACATATAGGATGACACTGAAATTATTGTTTCAACTTCCTAGATGCACTTACTAATGCAAGAGCCAATGTTTCTAAGTGCGGATACCTGGTTTCAGCATCTCATAGGGTTCAACTTATGTAATAAACATGGAATTGTGTACATTGTTCTTCTCGAACCAACACGCCACTTACCGCAACTTCGGACATGGCCAAATACAAGTATAGTGTTTCATCCTCCTTCGAGGTATGGAGCAAAAATGGGTTCGAGAGATACCGTTTTAATTCTTCCAAGGCTTGTTGGCACTCCGGAGTCCACTCGAAGTTGTTTCCTTCTTGAGAAGGGAGAAAAAGTGATGACTCCGATCCAATGACCTCGAGATGAATCGGCCTAAGGCTGTTATCCGCCTGGTCGGCCGATGTACTGCGTTCACGTTGTTTACCACAGGGATCTCGTCGATGGCTTTGATTTTGTTGGGATTGATCTCGATGCCCCTGTTTGACACCATGAAGCCCAAAAATTTGCCCGAGCCGACTCCAAAAGCGCATTTCTCGGGGTTGAGCTTCATGTTGTATCTTCTTAGGATATCGAACATCGCCTGCAAATGAGTCAAATGGTCCTCTGCACGCAGGAACTTAACTAACATGTCATCAATGTAAACTTCCATAGACTTACCTATTTGATGTTCGAACATCTTATTAACTAGGTGTTGGTATGTAGCTCCTGCATTTTTTAGCCCGAAAGACATTACATTATAGCAATATGTGCCATACTTTGTGATAAACGAAGTCTTTTCCTGGTCCTCCGGATTCATTTGAATTTGATTATACCCGGAGTAAGCGTCGATAAAAGTAAGTATCTCGTGGCCAGCCGTAGCATCGATCAGACGGTCGATGTTTGGTAGTGGGAAGGAATCTTTAGGGCATGCTTTGTTCAAATATTTGTAATCTACACACATTCTTAGTTTATTTCTCTTTTTAGGGACTAATACTACGTTAGCTAGCCATTTGGGGTATTTTACCTCCCTAATGGATCCTATTTTAAGAAGCTTGGTTACCTCATCTTTGATGAATGTATGATTTACCCCGGATTGAGGTCTCCTTTTTTGCTTTACCAGTTTGAACCTGGGATCGACACTTAGTCGATGGGTGGTTATCTCCGGTGGGATCCCTATCATATCTAAATGGGACCAAGCGAAGCAATCAATGTTATTAATAAAAACTGAATAATTTTTTTCCTGAGTTCGGGGGTTAGTCTCGTTCCCATGTATATCTTTCATTCTAGAAGATGCTCGATCAATACTGCCTGCTCGAGCTCGTCGACAGTGGAATTTTTTGCATCTTATTCCTTGGGGGGAACGAAGGCTCGGGGGATGCGGAAGTCTTATTCCCCGTCCTCGACCACCTGTTTGTCGATCACCTGTCCCTCGGGCTCAACCGAGGGTATGGGCTGTGATTGCTATTTAGCTGCCTGTTCGCCTTTTGACTTCTCCGAGGTAGATGGAGCTGATACTGGTGCCAAGTCATGCACTGCGAACATCTCTTTAGCGGCATGCTTCTCTCCATACACCATTTTCACGCCATCCTTTGTTGGAAACCTCATCATATGATGAAGAGTTGATGGTACTGCCCTCATGCTATGTATCCATGGCCTTCCAAGTAAGGCATTGTAGATGTCACCTTCGATGACGTGAAATTTGGTGGCTTGTATGGTCCCTGCCACATTGACTAGGAGGATTATTTCCCGCTTTGTTGTTTGATTCGCCATGTTGAATCCATTCAGGACTTGAGAGACGGGTATGATTTGTTCGAGCAGCCCGAGCTGCTCCACGACCCTCAACCTGATTATATTGGCCGAACTACCTGGATCCACGAGTACACGTTTAACTTGAATTTTATTTAAATGGAAAGAAATTACCAGTGCATCATTATGAGGCTGAGATAAGGCCTCGATGTATTCCTCGCTGAATGTGAGGGTGTCCTTGGGAATATAATCGCGAGATCGCTTCTCCCTTGTGATGGATACTTTTGTTCGTTTGAATATGGGTCCCTATGGGACGTCGACTCTTCCTATGATCATATGAATGACATGTTGTGCCTCCTCCTGTTCATTCTTTCTATTTGCATCTATTTCTCGAAAATGGTTCTTTGCCCGGTCGCTGAGAAATTCTCGAAGGTGCCCTTCGTTGAACAATCGGGCTACCTCCTCTCGAAGCTTTCTGCAATCCTCGATCTTATGACCGTGAGTGCCATGGCATTTGCACATTAAGTTGCGGTCCCTCTGGGAAGGATCCGACTGCACGGTCTTGGTCCATCTTGTGTCTCTAATCTTGCTTATGGCTGATACGATGTATGAGGCATCGATGTTGAAGTTGTACTCTGACAATCGGGGTACCTTCAACGGTCCCGAGTTCCTGTCAAACCCGGTTTTGCTCACGAGTCCCCGGGAGCTCTGGCCTCGATCCACCCTTCGATCGTTTCGACGTATATTACACCTCGAAATGTTTCTTTGATCTTCGACATATGGTTGGTATCTCTCCTTATTCGACCTCAGCTCCTTTTCTGCATTTCTTGATTCCTTTGTTAATAGACTGCTTGGATACACCGAGCCTTAAGGGCTCCCAATTGGTCGTCCTCGACCCTGATTTTTGATTGATACATGTTGTGAACATCCGCCCAAGTTAAGGTGGGATACTCGATCAAGTTTTGCTTCAGCTGCTTCGAAGGTATTGAGTTTCGTTCATTCAAACTCAGAGTGAAGGCTTACACAGCCCAGTCATCGGAGACTGGTGGTAATTCCATTCGCCCCATCTGAAAGCGGGATACGAACTCCCTTAGCATCTCGTTTTCTCTTTGTTTGATTTTGAAGACATCAGACTTCCTTGTAGCGACCTTTATGGCACCAACATGTGCCTTTACAAATGAGTCAGCCAACATGGCAAACCAATCTATCGAGCTCGGGGGCAGGTTATGGTACCCCATCATAGCCCCTTTGAACAAGGTTTCTCCAAATTTCTTCAACAGGACAGACTCGATCTCGTCGTCCTTTAAATCATTTCTTTTTATACCACAAGTATATGTGTTGATATGCTTATTGGGATCTGTGGTCCCGTTGTATTTTGGGATGTCGGGCATCCTGAACTTCTTTGGGATGGGCTTCGGAGCCGCACTTGGTGGGAATGGTTTCTGCACGAACTTTTTCGAATCCAGTCCCTTCAAGACTGGAGTGCTCCCTGGATCTGGTCGACCCTCGAGTTGTAGGTTTCTACTTTCTTGTCGTTATCCTGTATCTTCTTTTCTCCTGACTCAACCCTTTTAGGGAGTTCCTCGAGCATCCTCATGATAGTGGGGTATGTTCCTGACCTATTTTTGCTAGATCTTTCTGGGACTGGCTCAACTCGAGGAGCTGTTTCTGGTCCTGCTGTGCTCGGAGTCTTTTGTTGACTCTGTAATTGAGCGATAGCAACTTGTTGTGCTTGCAACATTTCAAAGATTACTTGTATGCTGACTTATCTTTCTTCTCGAGCCTGCGTTCTTTGTACGTCAAGTTGGTCTCCTCCACGTACACTTCCTTCAATATCGTACCCAAATCGACGTGCAAAGAAATGTGTGAACCTACGTCGACAGGGTTTGGTGCTGGTGCTACCCCAGGGTTTAGCGGTGGCACATCGGCCCCTAAAGCGGTTACACTATTTTCTCCATGGAACCCAAGACCGTCGTTTTCATATGCGTTTGCTGAGTTAGACATATTTACCTGAAATCAAAGAATCTTTGGACAAGAAAAAATGTGAAGAATAACTTGTGTTATCAGAAAACTAGCACCAAAATAATCACTATTATCTTTAGCCCCACGATGGGCGCCAAACTATTTACCTCGAAAATGATTTTAACAATTATACTTGATTTGTGGTGCTAAAAATATGTGATTTATTCCAATACTAATTTTTAATCAAGAAATGACAAGTGTAAGTAAGAAGAATGCGATAATCGAACCAGTATTGCTAAAGGAACGAGGGCCTCGAACTTGGTGGTTTCAGGACCTCGAGGCTAGCTTAGTAACAATAAAGTATGAACAATAAATGAAGAACAATAAAGTTGAAGAATAAACTTGAGCACAGTAAACGAGAAAAGTAGAGTAGAATATTCTATAGCAGTGAATGATGTCCTCCCCCTACAAAATAATTGGGGTCCCCTTTATATAGGAGGGGAAAACCCTAATATGGTACATGTCTAATTATGACAAAGGATACTATTGATATAACTGTATAATTGTTTAGTACGGAGTTGTACTATTTCTTACAAATCCTATTCGTCCTAACCATGTGTCCTTGAGAATTTTCTGCTTTTTCTTGACTGTCATCGATTTGTCACTGCCTCGAGGTAGGTTGTGATAGGGTCCTCGATGTGCCTCCTCGAAGTGTATGTTTCAGGATCGATTCGAACTTTACTTCGAACTCTTCGAGATCAGGCTCGGCGAAACAGAGACCTCGAAATCGGATTCCTCCGATATCGATCGTATACAATTTGATACCCCATTTATCTTTCATCGCATATCATCATTGTACCAATGTTGAATTTCAGATGTTTAAGAAGCTTACTCTCATGGACAAAAATAATGTATGTCTGATATATAACTCCGAATAGGGGCTGCCCATGTCAAAAGAGAACAGAAAGGGAAAAAAGTTTAGTTCATTTAGACATATTATCAAACACCTACTGCATAACGGTGTGCGAATTTGATACATGCATGTAAAACTGCAACATACCAGAGGCATAACACACGCCAAAGACAACTCGGAGCTCAAATTAGAAATTCTTTTTGATAATAAGAAAACCAACTGAACTACGAATGCATGCATGAGTAATATTTGCTAGTATACCAAGCAAAAGGAGAAATATTTCAAATGGAACTCACCGGAAAGAGCACAGTAGCAGAAGAAGGAATGGAGAAGCAACCCAAACAATAGAAGATGGACAAATTATTTCAGAAAAAAATCAATAGAAGTATAGGGGTGTAACATTGAGTAACCTCGTAAAATCGTCTCTTAGAGAAAAATTGCAAAACAGATACTCACCAAAGAGGGCACGCATGTGCAAATTCCAATAATCTTGGACAAGCGTGAGGAAATTAAATTAACACAATTTTCTGGAAGGCTTGAACATTTTAATTCTACTACTTCTATTTCTATTTTGTTTTTGTAGAATTTATTTTCGAACACAGTCTACTAACCGTCTATCATTTAGTAACTTAGTATATTGATATCTGTAAGTGTTATACATTTGAATTACTTTTTGCCCAGTCCTTTTTCTTTTTCTTTTTGTATATTTCTTTCTGTATTTATATAAATTTTAATGTGTTTTCTATAATTCATATATCTTATTAAAAGGTTCACATAGCTTATGTCTTGAGTTCCAAAATTCAGATCTCTCGCCATGATAGATAAATAAATGTCACGTTATTGTTACCACAAACGTAAACAAATGAGACACGAAAGTTGGCGTGTTTTTGCATCTGTCCGCATTTAGCATTGGCCGTGAGTACAAAAATATGTGTCAATTATATAGAATTGACAAAGTTAAAATATTTTACAATTTTATGGTGCACTGATAAGTACCAAAATGAAATTTGTCATGAACCACTTGTTAAAGAATTAGGGGTGAAATTTAAAAATAGTCAGATTTATAGGTGGTAATTGAAAAATAGTCACAATTTCAAAAGTAATCAAAATTTAGTCACTTTTCATGTAAAGATAAATCTGAACAAAAATACTGTTCAAAATCCGGAAAATATTTCAGCATAATATACTGGACTTCCATCATAATATACTCCAATCTCCAGTATATTATGTTGGAACTTTCCGTGTGTTGGAGTTCCAGCATAATATGCTAGAAGTTCATACACAGGTGCACCAATCTCCAGTAAATTATGCTGGGACTTTTTGTGTTGCAGCGAAATAGTGACTATTTTTTAATGACTTTGTAAACAGTGACTATTTTTCAATTATTTGTTCGAAAACTGACTAAGTCGTACTATTTTGACGAGAATTATTAGTGTTTACAAAAGTCCATCAAACTCAGAACATAAATTGCACGTTTCTTAGAGCCCGTTTGGACATAATTTTTCTTTTCCTTTTTTCCAAAAAATCTTTATTTTTTTTGAAATCAGCGTTTGTTTATAAAATTTTCAATTTTCACTCGAAAATACATTTTAAAAATTTTCGAAAATTTGAAAAACTTCAGAAGGTTAGTTTTCAAAATTTTCAGTAAATCACTAAAAGAACTTCAAAGATAACCCAAACTGAAATTTATATCCAAACATAATTCTAAATTTCAAATATCATTTTAGCTTTAAAAAAAATTTCACCATTTTTTGAAATTTTACAATTGTTATGTCCAAACGTCTGCTTAGTCATTTCATCAAGCCTGTTCCTTCCAAAAGAACCAACAAAAATTTGGCACATTTAAAAGACAGTTGCGTAATCAAGTCCAACTCGATCATTGATAAGCTCAATGATTATCATTTATCACAAAAGAACTTTAAAAAGATTACTTTTTCTCTCATTAAATGCCTTAGTTAAGTAATATTTCATTAATTTGAACAAAAAGGATATATTTACAAAAAATATCAAATGATTTTCTTTAATTATTTATAAATATTAAATATTTTAAAAGAAATAATATTTGAGATAAGAGGATGACTAATCACACGTGACTCTGAATCAGCATAGCATCTCGGGGATCTTATATATACACACACCCAAATCACTCTCTTTGGGAGCAAGTGAATTTTGCATCATGTATTGTAGGATGCAGAGGTTGATCGCCAAAAGGGCAGTGCTGCGAAAAAATCAGTCCCAGTCCCTGTTCAGTTTTCGACCCAATTCCTCAGTTGCTCAATCTTGCACGTCTCTTCATCAACAAGAAGATGACATGACATCACTTCCCAAAATGCCCCCTTTTGATTATACTCCTCCGCCTTACACCGGTCCCTCCGCCCATGAAATCCTTCTCAAACGCCAAACTTATCTCAACCCAGCCATCTTCCATTTTTACAACAACCCCGTAAGTGTTTCTAGTCCAAAATTAAGTATTTCCACGCGCTTAATCAGAAAAGAATTTGATCCCATATTGGGGGTGTCAAGACGCATCATCAATACAAGTATATTTGTGTGTGTAAAGCATTTTTACTCTATCACTGTCATTATTTACTTACTTTATTTTTCAGTTGAATTTGGTGGATGGGAAGATGCAGTATTTGTATGACGAAAATGGGCGGAGATATCTTGATGCATTTGGAGGGATTGCTACTGTGTGTTGTGGGCATTCCCATCCTGAGGTGGTTGAATCAATTATTAATCAAACAAAGCGTTTGCAGCACTCCACTGTTTTGTATTTGAATCATGCTGTAGCTGATTTTGCTGAGGCACTTGCATCCAAGTTGCCTGGAGATCTCAAGGTTCATTGACTTCATTTTTGAATTAACTTCAGGTTTTGTATGCATGAATATCATTTATCTATAATGATGGTGTCTATATTTTTTCATTTTAAGTGGTTTGTAGGTTGTCTTCTTTACAAATTCGGGCACGGAGGCGAATGAGTTGGCTTTGATGATGGCACGGTTGTACACTGGTTGCCAAGATGTTATTTCGCTTAGGAATGGGTATCATGGCAATGCTGCTGGGACAATGGGTTCCACTGCCCAGTCTAGCTACAAGTTCAATGTTGTACAGGCATGTCTCCCAATGCAGCCTCTTGATTATCTTTTTTTAGTACAATTTAATGTTAAATTGATGAAAGCATGCTTTGCAGGCTTTTTAAAGTATAACTTGAAATTCTGTGTCTTGTGCTGTCTTTACCCATTGCTTGATCATTAAAACCTTCATAAACGAAGCATTTAGGTTCTTTTCCTCTTAATTTCCTTAGTACTAATTATTGATGTTGTTCTATAAGTTTTTCATCAAATGTAGCTTTCTCTATAGTAATTTACTATCCAAGAAGTAGATTTTTTCACAATACAATCCTTGTACTCAAAAATATTTCCTAGGAATATCTTAACATCTTGTTTGGATGGTTGTTATGTATCATTTCATGATGTATTGTATAGTATTGTATTGTTTTGATGTATATGATATTTGGATAGATTATACTACAATATGAGGAATAAACTTGCAATATTTTAAAATAAAGTAAGCTACGAGGTAGAATAATAATATAAAAAGGTAGATAAAATGGGATTATTTAATAATAAGGAAGGGCAAGATGAGAGAAAAAATAAGGCAACGACGCGACCACACTAAATCGGTCATTCCATAAAGTGACGTAACGATGGATTTAGCGATACAATACAATAAAATTTAAGTAGCAATCAAAACAAATGTTGTATTTAAAGTAACAATACGTTACAATATAACATGTAACAACCATCCAAACAAGTTGGCCGTATAGTTGTATCTCTTACTAATATATCTAAACAAATGTGTCCTGCTTTTGAAAATTTGGTATAGTGTTATTGGAATTCCTTTTCAGAGTCTTAAGAAAGACAAAGATGTAAAAGCCTGTTAACTGTAACATAGATATATTGCTAAGCTAGATTTCTTGTAACTGTAATATCTCATTATCTTGTACAATGATGTTCTCAATCTATCTGCTCAAATTTTGTTTTATCGTCATTCCACTCATTTGCAAGTTATCTGCCATGCATATTCCAACAGACTGGAGTTCACCATGCCCTGAACCCTGATCAATATAGAGGTGTGTTTGGTTCAGACGGACTAAAATATGCGAGGGATTTAGATGATTTGATCACCTATGGAACCAGTGGTCGTGTGGCTGGTTTTATTGCAGAAGCTATACAGGTAGCATAATCTGACTTAGATGTGCACTTCCTGCGCTCACAGTTTCATGATTATATCCTTCAAGATGCAGGTTTGATTGACCTATTCCATTTGATTTTAACTATGGTATGTGTTCTTGTCAGGGAGTGGGCGGGATTTTGGAGCTGGCCCCAGGATACTTGCCAGCGGTCTATGACAGAGTCAGAAAGGCAGGAGGCATTTGTATAGCTGATGAGGTCCAGTCGGGATTTGCTCGGACGGGGAACCACTTTTGGGGATTTGAAGGTCACGGTGTCGTGCCTGATATTGTTACCATGGCAAAGGTGGATTCTCCATGCTCTTTTCTTTTTATCCTGTTTGTTGTTTCCGTTGAGATTTCACAGAATAGTTCTACATTCAGACTCCAGCTTTTAGATAATGATACTGAAATTAAATTGCATGACTAATCTTCTTTTTACAATTATCCTTACTATCATTTCTCTATTTTGGGTTGGGGGAGGGCCTAAAGCTGCTGCTCATTACCAGAAAGTTGCTTCTGTAGGGATAGTTAGTTCACCATATACCAGTTCCTCCAGTGTTTTTAGTGTCATCTGCAGCTGTATAAGATTTTTCCATATGTTAGCTTAACCAAGCAAAGTCATATGAATGAAACATCAGAAATTTTTTCCTATGGATATGTGTGACTGCAATTATGTAGACATGCTCTCTTCATATTTATTAAGCTTCTGAGATTAAATTTTAATCAGGGCATTGGAAATGGCATCCCACTTGGTGCTGTCGTCACCACACCCGAGATTGCAAAGGTCCTGACTAATCGCAGTTATTTCAACACCTTCGGCGGTAATCCTGTGTGTACTGCTGGGGGCCTAGCTGTTCTCAGAGTAATTGAAAAAGAGAAGCTTCAGCAAAATGCATTCAATGTCGGATCATATCTTAAAAACCGGCTTACTTCTCTTATGGAGAAACATGAAAGTGTGTTCCTACTTCCCAACTTTGAGAATGAACAAAGATTCTATTGTATTCTGTTATGGTCATAAGCCCTCGAACTGCAAGAAAGGGCAAAACTTACTTATTTATTGACTCAGCTTCATCTCAAAAACTTGGTTCTTCATTCTGCAGTTATTGGTGATGTGAGGGGAAGAGGTCTGATGCTTGGCGTTGAGCTGGTTACTGATAGACAGTCAAAAACTCCAGCTAAGGTGGAAATATTGCGAGTAATGGAGCAGATGAAAGGTATCTTTATTGTCTTTGTTTATGCGATCTAGTCAATAAGTTTTTGTTTATCTGAGTATGGATTTATTTTTTAATCTAATATAAATACGTATTTGGTGCTTCCAGAAATGGGAGTCCTCATTGGAAAAGGAGGATTTTATGGCAATGTTTTTAGGGTTACTCCTCCTCTCTGCTTCACCAAGGAAGATGCAGGTAAATTATTCTCTTTTTCTTTATGAGCTTCTCTTTTTCCCTTACTATTTTTTTGTTTTTAAAATTTGGTTGTTTTGCTTTTATAGATTTTCTCGTTGACGTGATGGATTACTCAATGTCAAAGATGTGAGTCAAGAAGGTGGTTATGCAATTACCGGTGTTTGATCGAAACTTGGTAGAATATTTAATATGAAGTGGCGTTATGTGTGTATATATATCTCAAAGAAATAAATTAAAAGAGATTATGAGACATCACCTCGTTGTCTCTCTACCTCCTCTTGTCCTCTCATGGACTAGTTTCATTTCATAGTATCAAAGTTTGATGATGAGACATCACCTCGTTGTCTCTTCACCCCCTCCAGTCCTCTCATGGACTAGTTTCATATTGTAATAGCAAGTTTCAGATTATAATGACAGTTTCATATTCTAATGCAGCATCTCTTTGTGAAATGTACATCATACCAAACCCCAAAAGTTATAGATAAAAATATTGCTTCTCCGTTTAAAAGAGGAGAAGATAAATGGGGAAAAACTTTTGTGTCATGAGAACATGCACTGTCGATATTACTAAAGATGCATAATCAAATGTCAGTTACAAAGGTGACATTTTAGTTGCAGTACTACTTTATCTATTTTAGGATTCTGGTGAATGAGCTACGTGGAAATCAAAATGAGATGAAAGTAGCCTTTCTTACTCGATTTGTTGTTGATTGATCTGTAATTGGATTTATGTTTGTCATTTAACTGTTCATTTTGATCATACGTGGACAAAGGGCTCTGCAGTCTTTGGGCCTTTCAGCTTTATAAGTGATTGAATTCTTCATTCTCCTTGCGCAATTAGAATTTAGATGATTCTTGAATTGCATCAGTAACAAAATCTCTGCTGTATCAATCTTCCAAGTTCCAATAGGCATACCCCATGTGCGTGCTTTTTGTTACTAGGCAGCCTGGGTAGGCTACTTACTGCACTTGGGCCTCCTCACTTTGGTTACTAACACTACCTAGGAAAATGCTCTACGCTATCGCGGCTGAGCCCAGCGATCGCGAAAGCCAACGAACCTTGGAGCGCGAACACGATCCTCTCACGTGAACGTTGAAGCCAACAAGCAACCTACCTCTAGCAACACTCCAAGATCAATCACCTTATGCGACCGCGAACTATCTCTGCGAACGCAATTTACAAATCGCCAACTTCCCAACAACCTTCTACACGATCGCGAAGCTTCACCCGCAATCGTAAAACACATCAGATGCACTAGAAACCAGCAATGCCTAACACCTCCAAAATGGTCTGGAACCACCCGAATCACACCCGAGGCCCCCAGACCTCGTCCAAACTTATCAACAAGTCCAAATATATTATCCAAACTTATCCAACAACTCGAAACAACATAAATAACATCAAAATCAAGGTTTGAAGACCAAGATCATCCTCTTAACTTTCAAACCTTCAAACTTCGCAAACGCGTCTGAATCCATCCAAATCAACTCAGAATGAAACCAAACTATGTACACAAGTTGCAAATGACAAAATGAAACTATTCCAACTTACGAAACAACAATTTGAACCTGATATTCTCAAAGACAACTCCGGGTCAAACCTATGAACTTCTAAACCTTCAAAATTTTCAACTTCCATTAATAACATTCAAATTCAAATTTGAACATATGCCTAGGTCCAAAATCACCATACGAGCCCGTCAGGACGATCAAAATACGAATTCGAGACCGTTTACACAAAAGTCAAACCTTGGTCAACTCTTCAACTTTAAGCCTTCAAAAATAAAAATTTCTCTCCCAAATCAATCTCGAACCTCTCGAACATCGAACCAACTATAAGGCAAGTCGTAATACATCATATGAAGCTACTCAAGACCACAAAGCACTGAATGGAATGCTAATGCTCAAAACGACCGATCAGGTCATTACATTCTCCCCCACTTAAATATATGTCCGTCCTCAAACATGCCAAGAGTCGTTCCAAAGCCATAAAATTACCATATAAACTCACCATACACATACCCATGGGTGATTCCACGTCACCTCAATCCATATAAGCCTCACAACGCAACCTGACTGAATATTCTTTCTTCAATCTTAGTCCATAAACCTTAGAACCCAATCTCCAACATTCAAATTGCTTATAAGACCCGGTTCCCACATCCATACACTGCATAGTCTAAACAAGCTGCATCAAGCAAAAACCGTATTCCAAGATATAATCGCACGGTATACCTCACGAATCACGTACTCATAGTAGTAACTTCTGACCGCAACAACTGCTCATTTACCAAATAGGGTACCAATAATATACCTCATATCAAATAGAAAATTGTTCCAAACCTCTATAACACTGCGAATGATAAAAGAAACAAGTAGAGACTATTAACCACCCATCAAATCAACAAGTCGCGGAGTTCTTTCGCCCGACAAATACCATTGCCAAACTATAAGCTAATTAATGAAATTCTTATCCAAAAATACCTTATCAAAGTCTGACTACACTAATTCCAAGTCTAATGATCTCATCTCACCCGGTACAAGCTACTCAACTGACAAGCCACACCCAATGCCACCTAGTCACATACGACACAATCCGTGTACCCAACAAGCAACAACTCGAATATAACCAGAGATAGAAGGAGAGCCAAATAAGAGAACCACCCAACAAGTTCAATAAATACCATCGCAAAGCACAACGCTATGAACCCATCTCACAAGGGAGAAGCAATGCACATGAAGTAAGCATGAAGAATTATGTCCTATCATAACTTTGTTTGCAACACGTAGCATGGTCCAAATATATCGACCCACATGGAATTCCCATCGAGTCATAATGCGCACAATCAACAACCACATGTGTATCAATAGCAAACATGCGAAATGCATGACCATAAGCATAGAGAAACAGATATCACAATATACCACAGACAGAAAAATCATAAACAAGGCTCAATAAACAATTCAACACCCCATGAGACATCTAGCTCTAATCTCGCCACAAGGCCTAAAGAAGAATAAATCATGTGTGAAGCTATAAAAAAATCTCACTACCCATCATAGCATAAAAGTATAAGGCCCCATAAAATTTTACCAAGAATTCAAGGTTTCGTGGTGCCGAGGTAGGCTAACGTGTTTGAAGGTTGCGGTACAAAATTTTTGGATCGTGCAATACGTTGGGAGTTGGTGGAAAAGTTTTGCAGAACATGGTGTTGCCGCGGTCCATTATGGGATCGCATTTACTCCGTGGACTGCAGATCTGCTGCAGAGTGGAACAAAAGAAAACCCAATTTTTGTGAGGTCGTTTTGTGGTTAGTTGTGCTACTGCATAATCATTTCGCGGGCCGCACTTCTATAGAAAAATCGGTATGAGAAAATTTTGGAGGGAGATTTCGCGGTGCATTATGCGATCGCATAACTGTTCTGCGGACCGCAGAATGGCCGCACACTTGAACAGACCGCATAGTTGAGTTCGGAGGGTCCATTTTTTATTTTTATAACCCAACCCCATATTAATAAAAAGACGGAAGGGGGTTAAAAAAACCTAACGTTTTTAGAGAGGGGGAGGAACTAGAGAGAGAAGGAAGGAGCTCCAACCACCCTACTCAACCATCTTGCTCAATTTTGAAGATTCAAGGGGAATCACACACTAGCCCATCAACTATTCGGGTAAGTCTTTGTCCTAAGCTATCATGCAAATTGTTATGGGGTTTAGGTAAGTTGTGGATTAGGAGAATGGGCCATGCATGTGCTAATAGGAGGTGGTATGTGGGGTTGTTGAACTAATTACGAGTGGATTCTTGTTGAAATTGGTTGTGGGATGAAGAAGTTCCACCATAGAAACCTTGTAGTCGAATTTCACATCTATTGCTTGATAAAATGCCTAAATGGACTGAACACACTTACCCCTTCTTAATTATGGTTCAATTTTATCAGGCCTCTAAATAGATTGAAGTCTCTAGGAGTTTTGGAACATTGTAGTAATCTAAGGAAAGCCCAAGTGAGGTATGTTGACTAAACTCTTTTTATAGAATCGGATTCCTCAAAATTCTCACAAACTTCGACTATTGTTTGATCAAGTTCCTATTTTCGTCATTACTATCTTCTTCTATGGTTAGGTGGTCCAAATGCCTATAGTTTGATTCATATTCCGATTGTATAATGCTCTGCTCCTCTTTTATGCTTATCCTCAATATGTTTTGAAGTCGTACATGTCTATGAGATGAATATATATTTTTCCTCAATGTTCCAAATATCCTTAAATGTTTTAAGCTGATTCTTGAAAGGAAATGAAAGAATGAAAGTATGAATTGTGAAATGCAGTCGTCGGGCCAAGAATGATGATTTACATATGAGGCCAAGGGTTCCACTAAAAATGAAAGAAAGTATGAAGGGCTGTGAAAAATAAATGATCTTTTCCTTATATAAACGTTTTGGGAGTATTGTTAGGTCACCGAGGAAGGCTAGGTTATAAATACCCAGGTCTGAAACTACACGTGCTGGTGTAGCGATTGATTGAGGGATAAATCCCATTATATTATATTGAGGTTATTCCCCTTAATTGGGATGAGTTCAGTTAAGAGCTAGCGAAGACGATGTGGACCAACATGGAATTATGGTGAGACGGCTTAGCCGATCGGGCAGAGATCGAACCCCATGTCGTGCACATGGTAGTGTTGAGTTTTGATGTCGAGCCTCATACTTTGGGGTCAGACGACTTATCCGATTGGGCAGAGACTGGACACCGTAGCACGGTGGTGTATCGGTGCTAAAGATCTCCCAACCTAAAACATTGACTATTACTGGAAGATTTACCTCAATCTTGATTTGGTTCCTCATTGATTTATGTTTCTCCCCTTTTTATGCCGTTTCTCGATTCATTAAGAGGGTGTTTAGCTCTACATGCTAGTACTATCCCATGTGTACTAACGTCCCTTTTGCCGGGGACGCTGCATCTTTAATGGATGCAGGTGGTTCCATAGTAGACGACATCAATCAGTGATAGTGGTGCACCCTCTTCTCAACTGAATCGGTGAACCCTACTTCATATCAGAGTCTTGTCTCTTTTGCTTCTTATGTATAGTGTTTTGAGGTATAGCCGGGGCCTTGTCGTCGACACTATCATATTTCTCATTTGTATCAATTGGAGGATCCGTAGACATAGTGTGGGTCGTATTTTGATTTGGGAAAGTCAAACTAGAAATGTTGTACTTGTAACACATGTTTCCACTTCTAAACTACGAATTTGTAATATATTTTGGAAATCGTGAATGAAGTTACTAATGATAATGAACGTGTAATCCTCTCATTGTTTAACTAATGGTATACATCTTCACTTTATTCATGGGTAAGGTCGGGTAAAAGACATCAAGTAGACTTGCTTGACCAGGATACCTCGGTTGAGCGCCGGTCGCGCTCCCCAAGGTCGGGGCGTGACAAAGAGAGCAACACATGAGACATACCAGGAAATGGATAGATCAACTGTAGCCGGTGACATACCCTGAATATAGTTGTGCTGAGTAAACAAACCTGATATGATGCAAATACACATTCTAATAACGCCTACCAATGGGACCCAAAGTCGATTTCGATCG
The DNA here is from genome assembly GCA_005239505.1 of Nicotiana paniculata. Classification (NCBI taxonomy): domain Eukaryota; kingdom Viridiplantae; phylum Streptophyta; class Magnoliopsida; order Solanales; family Solanaceae; genus Nicotiana; species Nicotiana paniculata. Next base: position 84,526 of record ML366346.1, on the reverse strand, counting down.
TCCTAAAATTGGTAAATAACCTTCCAAAAGTCCACACTAACACATCCATAATATATACAATCAATTGTCTAACTCTTAACATATCTTCGCAGTCCAGACTAAGGAATAGTCTTCCTTTTAGAACATCCAGTCTCTAAACCTCAAGAATACAAGAATCTCCATATCCGTTCTCAACTCCACCACTCAAATTACTGACACCTCACTCATACACAATCATCTCACAAAAAATACTCACATAAATCTTCTATGCCACTTCTCAGTAGCCAACAACCAGGTGATTACTGTAATACTAGTCAAGCATCTGCAAGTCAAAACACAACGCGTCTCCTAACACACATACCCTTCTTAGGCGATACAGATAATGCTAACATCCTCTTAAATATTTTAAATCCCCCATGTCGTCTAGAACTCATGACCTTTCTTTCAAATTGAATCGCAACCTTGCCTATGAAATCTCAATCCCACACAGTGCACCACTCCTATCATGCTATCATTTGAAAATATGAGGATCCCATTCTCAACTTTGAGTCCCAAGTAGGATAGATATCCCATCAATCGAAACCTTCCACTTAACTCAATCCCGGAGAACGAAATCACAACACATAGCAGACTCCCCATGCTTGTAGATTACATCAATAACAAGTCGTGGTGAAACCATCACAAACTCTTCAAAACCCATTTGCACATAATCAAATCATCAGAATTGATTTCCCTCTAACTTAACCAAGTCACGCAGACTTCCAAACCAAAAAGTAACTCAATCCAAAATGCTCGCTCTGCAGGGACCTTCTACAAATCTGAAGCTATTTCTAGCATCCCTCTAATACTACCATGTAGATCCAATACAGAAGTACCGCAAGTCTACAAACCATCTAATATAGATCTCAAGTCCTAGCTATACACAAATCCAAAAATCCTTAAATAACACATATGAATTTTGAACTCATCATAGCCTTGTGCATACTCATCCTTATGGCAGTCATACGAACTTCCTCAATCGATACAGACTCTAATTGTAGTACATACATTCCACATGATAGAAAGTAAACTCTTTATAGAAACATTATAAGGATCATATAATCTCAGACCAACCCGCAAGAGATAACCCATCAGTTTATCCTCAAACCAACATCTGTCTACGACCTTACCATGGTCACAACCACCATGCACTGAATCAATCTTCCCGAGTCTACACTCGTTAAAAAAATACAAGAATCCACTTTATCATGCAAATAAACAACTGAAAGTTCCACCAACACGTCTACATCCCAAAAGTGTATAACACATTGAGACGATGATCCAACATCTATAGCCCTTCCCACCCCGTTCGCAAAATCACAGGTCATCAGTGCACAACTGATACTGAGTACACAATGACATATACGAGTGAATAGGAAGAAATCGAAGATACATGCTTCAAGCTGAAACAAGCTCGCACGATAATGAAAGAAAGAGAGGAAGTTTCCTAGATACAGTGTATCCTCCCAAATATAGGTTTGGACGCCATCATACCAATCTGCAAGACTCTATTAGACACTTACTCATGACTCGTAGAACCTGTGAACCTAGAGCTCTGATATAAACTTATCACAATCCAAAACCTCACCAAGTCATTATGGCACATAACCCAACCCGCTAGGTAAGCCAAACAGTATAAGTTACTATTAAACTGAGAAAAACAACAATATATATTTAATAAAAACAACAATAGAATTCAATACAACTATCCCAAGGATTGGTAGTACAAGTCATGAACCACTATGACTTAGATTTATAAAGCTGATGAAAGGAATAAATACAATATTTGTTTGAAGTTACATAAACAGAAATAAAATACTAAGCTACCATGAACTAAAAGGTAGCATGAATCCGGCACGCTGGTACGTCTCTAATGGAAAGCTCCGTCTTCACATGTACTCAACTCCAGAATCTGCACACAAGGTGCAGACATGTACTCAGTAAGTATCTTGACTAGCCTAAGAGAAGAAGTGAAGAGGTTTTAAAGTCAAAAAATACTCATTTGCAGAACCTGTGTAGCTCAATAACATGTATAATACACAGAAAATATTCAATATGGACAGTTACAGAATAAAGAATATCAACAGTAAAGGTACCTAACATGATCCAATTCTGTATCATTTACCAAATAACACATTCAAGAGAAGCTTTCGAGAATCAAATATATCAATGCAACATAACAACTTTCTTTTTATATCAATCCATTACGCTGCCAACAACTCAACAAACATGATATGTCAACTCCACTCATGTAATCTCTTCCTAGCAATCAAATCGTCAAATAACCACATAGGCATAAATTAACATGTTAGGTGCAAGATAAAAACATGTAAAATGCAGGATAAATCATAAAAAGTTCACTTGAAAAATCAAAGCAACATTCAGTTTAGACAATAAGTCATCAAATAGAAACACAAACATATGGTACCTCGTGCCCACATAAAATCACAATAGCCACCCGTTCTGGTTCTGGTAGTTTTGCCCCTGCGATGTTTTGTCTGCAGGTTTGAGTCTGCAGAAGTGGACATTTGGTTGCAAAAGAGATGTCTTGTCTGGTCGGGGGAGTCTGTGGAAGCGGATGTCTGAGCGTGGAAGCGGATGTCTGAGCGCATAAACGCTGGCGTAAGTGCGGAAGGAGTTCCGCAGAAGCGACTTCGAATATGAGGAGTTGTGAACCAAGAAGCGAAGAGGCAAGAGTTTAAGTGAATTCCGCATCTTCAAGGGATTTTTCGCAGATGCATTGTCACAGATGTGACATTTGGACCGCAGAAGCAGAATCGCTAGGCAGTGTCATTTTTAATCGAGGGTTTGGTCTCATTTATCATATTTTGAGATTGGAAGCTCGAATTTGGGTGATTGTTTAGACAATTTTCACCACTTGGATTAGGGTAAGTGTTCTTGACTTGGATTTGATTTTATTTCATGATTGCATTATTGATTTTGGTCTTTGGTTGGTGAATCTAATAGGAAAATTATGGGTTTTGGCATAATATTTCTAAAGTGAAAAATGAAGATTTAAAGCCCGATTTGGAGTCAATTTTGGATGAAACTTATATATTTAGACTCGTATTGGAATGAGTGTTCAGGATTTGTGAATTTTATTGGGTTCCAGGAAGCGGGCCCGTTGGTTGACTTTGTGCAATTGATTAAAGATTCAATCTTTATGGGTTCGATTCCTATGGCTTCATTTGATATTATTGAGTTATATTTGACTAGATTAAGTGCGTTTCTAGGTTTATTTGAGAGGAGTGGCTATTTTGGGAGATTAGAGGCTATCGTGAGGAATTAAGTCTCTTGGTTAACCTTGTTATAGGGAAACCCCTGACTTGTTTGTTATGTGTTTGAGGTATTGGGGGTGGTGTATGTACGTGGTGGTGAGCGTATATGCATTCAACAAGTTTATATCATGAATGGGGGTAGGAATTGGGATATTTTATGCTTTGTTTAACTATGTGCTCGTTTGATTCATGATTTATTTGGCTTATGTGACTACATTTTCCCTCTTATTCATGCTAGAAATCATTCTTAGGCTTATGATCAATTGTGAAGGCCTGAGAAATCATTCTTGATATGTTAAATTGCTTAATTGCCTGTAATCACATAGAGATTTCATGATCACATATCGTATGATATTTATTAAGTCCTTGTTCACCTTTTATCTATAGTTCTTGAGCATATACATATAATTAAGCAATGGATACATGATTTGGACTAAGGATTTTGGCTCGAAGAGTAAGCATGCGACTGAGATACTGTTATGGCACATTGGACTTGATAATTGGACATTGATTTATGAGGGATGCTATTATACCCCTCTTGGTCCGTGAGCATGGTCGGTATATAGATGTATTGGATCGATACATGAATTTTATATCGGGTTATGTGATACAAAAATGTATATCGGGGTACATGGACCTTGTATAAGTTGAGCATGCATTCTTATTATTGACTCATTTGAAGCATTTATTTCATTATAAATTGTTACTTGACATCCATATGTTAATTGGGAGTCTCGGGTTCGTTATATGAGCATGTTATTTTTTACTATTTATTTGAGAATCAATAGGATTATTTCTGTGCTAGAAAAGCATGCTTATCTATTGATACTTGTGACTCTTATTACTCATGATTGTCGTGCCCCCTTTTTCCCAAGCGCTCCTTTCGGGGCCGGTTGAAAGGGTTTATGACATTGGTTGAGACAACTCGTTCCTTTTGGGAAAGGGGTTTGCATATTTTGAAGAGTCACCAACTAACGATTTTAACGGTGCGTTAGGGAACCTAAGGGGTTCAATTACAACTACGTTACTAACCAGAGATTGGGTAAGGGCTTGAAATTATCCTAAGGGGAAGGTGTTAGGCACCCCTCAGGATCCGTAAGTGTGGTTCCCGGCCAAATGGTTTCGTGAATTTGTACGGCTTAGCAAACAAACAAATAAAGGCTCAAATAAGAGATGATTTAAGTCTTAAGCATGCAAATGTTTGAAAATAGCAAAGAAGATTAGATTTTGAAAGGATTACGATCTAAGCATATAAAGGGTACCCTAGGTTTATAATAATATGGATCACATCAATTCAATACCCGGTAATCACTCCTCGAAGAGGGGCTACACGTGGTATTAGCGCACTGGTCATCATATCCATATTCTACCCTTCCCGACCCCGTAAGGTTATTAAAAACGAGTGTTGGTCTCGACCTCTATTGCATGCTATTACCCGTCCCTTCCTATCAGTCCCGGAGGAAATTATGACTCCTAGCCTCAAGGGAGGTGCTAGGCAGGCCCTCATGTTTTAAAGGTGAAAATGCTAAGGCGACATATAATAAACAAGTAGGACTGCAGATAAAGGGAAAGCATGGAAAATAGATAAAGGCTCAAGTATTCCTCCACACATAGTACACATAAACAGCATGTCTCATACACAACTAAGGTCCATATTAATTCGGAATCCTAAAGCATGGTATCTAGGTGATAACACAAAGACAGATTTATTGCATAACTCAGAGATGAAGTCCTAATCAGTCTTACCTACTGATTTTAGCATGCTGACAGTTGAACACTAATCACAAAGGATAGTTCTGGTTTTATTCCTTTATGACTGATTACCTAAGACTTGCCTAGGCGTGTAGCAGTTATGATGCATATGCAGTTGCTAAAACATGATCTCTAAATGCACATAGAATCACAGCATTATGCACAGTTTCAGGAATAACATAGGTGACAGATTTTAATCGTTGTTTACCTAGAACAGGATCTCTACGTGTATAGCATGATGAGACATGATTGCAGTTAACATTATTTATCCTAGGACAATACTTTTAATGAAGTTTCAGAATATGTTATATATGAGCAGAATCACATAATAGCAATTTACTTAATTATTTGTCCTATAGGCAGGATCTCTAAGTGAGGGCAATGAATGATGACATGCTGAAAGGAAAACA